>KI568408.1:1057-12471 GCA_000500245.1 Cronartium ribicola 11-2
AAAAAGCAATCATTGATTTATTTTTATTTTTTATTTTTAGCTTCCCCCCTTTCTCTCTTACCATTCTGGTGATTCATATTAACTCAGTTTACCCCCTTTTTTTAAAAAAATTCAAGACTTTCAAAACTTATGAAGAACTGGAATACATAAAATCTACCATGAACTTGGAAATAACCAATGATGTTCAATCTTGGATTTTGTTAAATTATCTATTTGGCCAAAAAGTTCAAAATAAGTATATATATATTTCAGTGTCATGTAGTATGCCAGCAAAGGAAAAAAAATTCTTCACCTCTCCAAGATGTTGTCCAATATCAAACTAATTTGAGGTACATTTTACAATAATGTAGGAATTAATTCACATGTCTTATGATTAGTGTCTCCAGTGAGCTTTGAGGCCAAACTCCAGGCTACAAAAAAAGGAAGATAGACCAATGAAGGTCTAACCTTGTAGCAACTTCTGTGGAATAAGTCTACATCGGTTCACCCAGGTGTAGACTACAGTTAGTTGACATGTGAGAATAGGGTTTGGGAAGCTAGATGCCTACCAACCTATAAGCCTAAGGCAGATGGTGTATAGTGGCTCTAACTCAGGAGATTAAGGAGGATCCCTTTCATCTAGGAAGGGTCATGACAGCCTGGGAATATTATGGAGACACCCATAATAACCCCTAAGCTAACAAACTAACATATGTACACTGTAACAGAACATATGTACATTGTAGCAAGGTATGCAAACATAAGAGATATGCTTATGCCTGTGTAAGGAGTATGGAGTGGACTCTATTTCTTTAAGTTCATCACACTCTCTCATTTTTCTCTGTATTCTAATTTATATCTTTTCTTTTCTCATGTCAAGTAAATTTGTAAGATAACTACTTGACAAGGAGCCAAGACAGGATCATTGGACTATGAAGTCACCAAGTCAGTTCTGGTTTGTTCTGTGGCTGAGGGAACAATGGAACAGCCACTCATCTAAAATGAGCCATAACCACATTGGGCCTGTGGGAAGGTCTTATCTGGTTTGGAGATGGAAGAGTGGTGTTGGACTGTCAAGGTTTCTAGACTGTATGATTCAGAACTGTCTTGGAAACAATGTGTCATGGAAGCATGATTGTTCCAAAAGGGGTCATTGCAAATATCCCCTTGTAGTGGAGTGGTTTGGAGTTCTTGTTTCCCTATTTTTCTGTTCTCTTATCACTCATTAGCTTGTGTTCAATTCTGGCCAATGTGACTATATTAGTCCCTGCCATTTCTCTCCCTTTTGTTCTGCATCAACTAATCAATCAATTCTTTTACTCTTATACTACTCATCAACTAACTCGACCATTTTACTCAACTTAGTATCTGTTAGTGTCATGATAAAATATCCTTTATTTGTTCATCTATTTCATTTTTGCCTACCTATAGTGTTTATAAAGCACATATAGCTTCATATGTTGGACAGGAATATGGACAATAGACTCGACAACCCAGAATATCTATTCTTAAACTTGAGTAACACAAAAGAGAACTAATGAATTAGAGAAAAGATTGATGACTGAATGATGGAGAAAGATAAGTCATCAAGACATTCTCTTTTATATGTGTAAAAGTCAGGGTGAGAAGTGGTGATGTGAAAATGAAGAATGAAAAACAAAAACATGACATAATGTACTCATACGACATACAGCACAAATGATCATGGCATGAGAACACATAAGTATGAGACTACAATTAACTTATACCCGTGATACCTAAGTAAAGGCATAAGAATAATGTACACTCCAACCATTCCAACATCATATTTCACCATAGCCTGACAGGTCACTCCAGGCTATAGAAGAATCTATAGCCTAATAGGCAAGGGATAGCTACTTGGCTAATCTCTTTGACACTTTCTCTGGGTAGTTTTCCTATAGCTCTTGGGGAGATCCAGATGTCCAAGAGGCTACTCAAGGTATGCTAGGATGAAGGACTACCAGTCCTTCAAGGTTGACCCATTTTACTTTCACCTTATGAACAGTGCACTATTGAGGAGCTTCCCTTATGGATAATCCTCAATGGTGTGCTTTTTTTCAAGATAGGTGTTAGTGGTAAAAGATGAGGAGAAGGCCTCAGTGCTGGAGTTGAAGAAGGGGCTTTATATAGTCTAGCCCCAGCTCTTTCCCTCTCTAAAGGGGTTGTTCCTGAAACCAGGATTTAAAACAAGGGGTATTATGCTTATGTATGATGTGTGTTTCATAACCTGTGCTGTTACTACCATACATGTGACTCTTGATACTGAGTCTGAGATTTTGGTTATATTTTATAATGTACATATACTTATATTACAGTTTTACTCTTATGTTTATATTGAGAGTACTGTCTTGTGAAAGCATGTGGGACTGCCCAGCAGTCCTCGGGGCTGACAATTAGTGAGTGTTTCAGAAAGAAAAAAAACCTGTTGTTCAAAGCTCATCCTTGTCAAGAAACAAAATGGTTTTGTAAAATTAATTCACTGAGATTGATTGATTGTATTGTATCACTCACAAATCCAAAGGTCCTGAACATTTTTTTTTTTTTTTTCAAGTGATTGTCAAACCCAATCTTGTAAAACTTATACATTGATACAATTCTTAACTCAATAGAAAATATCTTACATTCTCATCAAAACTTATTCACCACATCTACCTTAGTCAAAGGCTTTAACCATCTATAATCAATGTAATTTCAGATTAACTAGAAAAACAGACATTCAAAGTACATAATCCTTGTCAGCCCTGAGGACTGTTCAGCAGTCCCATAGACTGTCAATCAGTTAATTACAAATGGTATTAAGATAGTACACATATAACTACAAGTGTCAACCAAAGATTACATATGCTACTAACATAAGTACATATGTAATCATAAGACTAAACAATGAATCATAAGTGACAATACTTAAACCACAACTCAGGCTCAGTTTCAAGAGTCATATGTACATGCACTCGTGACAAGGCTGGATACACAACCTTATAAGAAGTACCCAACCACAAGCTCTCCAATGGACTCTATAACAAACACAAGACCACATATTGACCAAAGATCTCAATAGTGAGAAAGGAAGCTGAGGGCAGGAGATATAAACCCTCACTCTTAGCCCAAGATTCTTTCCTCCTCCTTACCTTTTACTACAACTACCTAAAATAACACCCCTCCAGCACACCTTTGGGGATACTTTTAAGCAAGTTATCCTACTCAATAGTACAAGGTGCAATGTGTATAAGTATATAAGGCGTCATCCTATAGGTTGGTCAACCTTACTTGTTAAAACCCTTTTCTGTAAGGACTCATAAGGGTCAAGAGCATAAGAATCACCCAAGCAGGAAGAAAAGAGGACACCCTGGCTTGTGTAAAAGAAGGATCAGAGTGAAGTCTTACTGGTGATTCACTGTGACTCTGATCCCAAACTAAAGATTATCATTCTCAGACCCAGTCCTCCAATATCCTCATTGTTTGAGGTCAATTAACTCATGTCAGTACTTGGGGGGGTTCCCAATACTACTTATTGAGTTTTTCATTTGGGTCCTAATTTCACTCTTCACTTATACTTCTTAGCCAGGTGGGGTAACTTGACAGAAGCCACTCCCTGATAATTCTGACATCAGAAATATTAATTCAGTAAAAAAATGATTTTTTCTTTATGTGAAAAAAAAGGTTTATTAAAAAAGCCAGGGTTCCTTAGATTTTGTCTTATATCATTACTAGTCTAGAGAATATGGAAACTATGTCTTTTTTTTTTATAAGCAGATGTGTATGTTTTTATAGTTGTTAAAACAAGAAGTTTTTAAAAACATTTCACAAAATGATTACTTTTTTTTTATAACAGAACTTGACACACTAAAGAATAATGATGAATGCACTTGTTTTTTATTAAAGCTATCATTGATGAATCTCAATATTTGATAAAATTTCAAAAAAAAAAAAAACAAGGAGAAACATGTAGATATTATGAAAAAAAAAATCTAGTCTAAACTGTATCAGTTTCTATTTATTATCATCAAGGAACTTCTATATATATCAGTGTCAGATGGAAAACATTAAAGTGATACATAATCAAAGTACTTATTAGTCAAAGTATTCAATCAGTATCAAGGAATACGTGAGCACGTGTGCTTATTATACATTTTGAAATCACTTCATCTCATTTCTTGTTTTGTTTTCTACAAATAAAAAATAAAAAAATCATACCACATACCACAAAATGTATTGTTTTCAAATAGTAATTTAAATATTAACTTACAGATAGAAAAGTGGATTTTTTCTTCTTTTTTCTAAATAATCATTAAAGTATCTCATGACTATGAAAGGATTACTTTAACAGAAATATCATTAGCATTTTGATAATTTTGATTAATAAATCTTTTTGATTAATCAACATTTTTAATTATATATATATATCTAACATATATAGGTTATTGATGAGAACACAAACAAACAAAAAACCATATATAAGTTGATGTCATTTATTAATTCATCACATTTTATTATGATTATTGAGCTCATTTTTTTTTTTACTAAATCCATAAAATATCAAAATGTAAGAGGAAAAAACTTGTACATAATCTTACACCAAATTTTTCTGATTTTATAGAGCAATTTCTATGCTATAAGACCTCAAATCAATCAAGAATAGATGATGTAGAACAACAAATCAAATGTGTTGGAATTGATTTCAGCTTTAAACAGATCCAACCGGTCCATTATATTTTATTTTTTTTAATTTTAATTTTGACCCAATAAGTACATAATCTCATGAGTTGTGTATTAGTTGACTGATTGGGACTGTCCTGTTGGTGATTTTTTTCTGATGATGCATTGGATTCGATTGTTTCTTTTTGTTCAGATTCCCTTTTGTAGATTATAATTCACCCAGTCACTTTGTTTCTTTTCCACTTGGTATCGTCTCATTCTCTGTCTCTCTCTCTCACCATTCCTTACAACATACGTCCTCACTTCAACATCTCATCATGGCCATCGAACCTCACCCTCAATCTACCACACGAAGGCGTTCGAACCGACTCAACACAGTCCTTCACACTCGTCTCTCCTCAGCTTCCACTTCTGAGCCGTTCTCAATCACATCTCCAAGCTCTAGTACGGCTCCTACTAGCGTCACCACTTCCCCTCGCAAACGAACTCGGAACCCCACACGTCATTCTCAATCCTTCATTATTCCAAAAAAAGCACGCGTCTCTCAAACGTCTGTCTTTATTAATTTATTCTTTTTTTATATTCAAGTCTCACTTTACTCACATCTTTATTTTTTTATTTTTCCTCAATTGAATTTATAGGAATGTTTCAAAGACTTTGGTAAAGAAACCTTCGCGTTCAACTACTACTGTTTCCTCAACCTCGAAGAAAGAAGCTCGAGTTGTGATAAAGGGTAAAGCCAAACCAGTTGAAACCACTAGTGAAGACGAAGAAGAAGAACAAGAAGCGAGAAGCGAACTGGAAGATGATTCTGAACCATTAGTAAAGAAGACGAGTATCGCGGCCGGTAAACGTAAACGTGTAGAAGATACCGAGCCCGAAGAAGAAGAAGAAGATCATATTGGTCAAAATTCAGCAAGTGAGATCGAGCAAGAGATGATCAAAGCTGCTATTGAGCATTCGAAACAGAATGATCAATTTGATCAAAATGGAGCTTCATCTTCTAGTCGAACTTCTCGTCCAATTATTTGCGTACCTTCAATCAAGAGTGGTCCGAGTACGACTCGTCCTCAACGCTCTGCGAGTCGATCTAATAAGATTGTGGATAATGTTGGCGAAATTGAGGATGATGAAAGCTTCAACGCGGAAAGCGTTATAATGTCTTCAGATCTATCATCAGCTGAATCTGATTGGTCTGACTCAGACTCAGACGCGATACCCATCGCTCAGCAAATACGTCCATCAGCAACAACTCGTCGTAGGAACCGAAATCAACCTAAGGATAAAAAATCAAAAGTTCGATTAACTTGGTGGCAGAGAAATCAAGTTGCATTAGAAAGACATCATCCCGAGTTACGAGACGTTTGGGGTGATCTATCTAAAAAAGTGAAAGTGGTCAAACCAACTAAAGCTATTCAACCAGCTGGACTAAGCTTAACTTTATTACCTTTTCAACTTGAAGGATTACATTGGATGAAGACTCAAGAAGCTGGACCTTGGTCAGGTGGAATGCTAGTAAGATTTCATTCACTAAAACTCTTTTCTCATTTATCTCCATCAGAAAGTTTTTTCTTTTTTGGCTAATGGTTTGTTTGGTTGTTTTGTGGTCCAAATAGGCTGGTAAGATCACCCCTTTGATTTTTCACTTTCTCATCCGTCTCCATCAGAAGCCTTATTAGCTGAATGTTTTTTTTTTGGAAAAAAGATGAAATGGGTATGGGAAAGACGATCCGTAAGATTTCTTGCAGCGCTTTTTGCTCGTTTTCTTGAGCTGATTTGATGTATTTTTTTTTTTCAGAAACGATCGCTTTAATCCTATCAGATCGTAAACCTGGTGACGGTAAACAAACTCTCGTCATTGCACCTGTAGTAGCAATAATTCAATGGCGTAACGAGATAGAAAAATTCACAAAAGGTTTTACAGTAAATGTTTGGCATGGAGCAACAAGATCAACAGACAAGAAAAAGATGAAAAATTATGATATAGTTTTAACCTCTTATTCTGTACTTGAATCAAGTTTTAGAAGACAAAATTCAGGTTATAGAAAACAAGGTGAATTATTAAAAGAGAAATCGATTTTACATGAAATTAAATGGCATCGAGTAATACTTGATGAAGCTCATAATATTAAAGATAGATCTTGTAATACTGCTAAAGGAGCTTTCCAACTTCAAGCTAAATATAAATGGTGTTTAAGTGGAACTCCATTACAGAATAGGGTCGGTGAACTTTATAGTTTAATCAGATTTTTAGGTGCAGATCCATTTAGTTATTACTTTTGTAAGAAGTGTGAGTGTAAGAGTTTACATTGGATGTTTTCGAATAAGAGGAGTTGTGACGAGTTGAGTTATCTTTACTGCGATTGTGATGTGTGATGTATAGAGAAGACTGACAAAAAAAAAACTTGCACTTGTATTTTAGGTGTGATCATTCACCTATGCAACATGTATGTTTCTGGAACAACGAAATTTTAAAGCCAGTCCAAAAATATGGAGCTTCAATCGAAGGATCTCACGGACATACGGCTTTCAACAAGTTAAAGGTACTCTTGGATCGGATGATGCTCAGGCGGACAAAGCTTGAACGCGCTGATGACCTTGGATTACCGCCCCGAGCTGTCCAAGTTAGGAGGGATTACTTGTAAGTGAATGAAATTGTGACTAAAGTCTTGGTCTAGCGCTGAGGCCGACGTTTCTATTTTTCATCTTGAATCAATCAGTACTGAGGAGGAAGAAGAGTTGTATTCGAGTCTTTACTCGGACGTCAAACGCAAGTTCTCGACCTTTGCAGACGCAGGCACTGTGTCAGTCTCATCTCTTACCAAACTTCACTAGATAAATGTGACTAAGGTAGTTCCAATTTAAACAGGCTTAATAATTACGGGAACATCTTTCAATTGATTACGCGTATGAGGCAAATGTCTAACCATCCTGACCTCGTGTTAAAGTCAAAGGTAGCACAGAGCGCTTTCAATTTAGGTAATAAAACGGGCGAAGAAGATGAGAATGGAGCGATCCAAACTTGCCGTATTTGTTTGGATGAGGCAGAGGATGCGATCATTAGTCGATGTCGACACATGTTAGTCCATCTGACTTTCACTCTCACTCTCTTTTCTGCTCCCTTCGATCTCGCCAAACCAACTGATCAGGCGATCCTAGCTTCTGTCGCGAGTGCGTGCGTCAGTACTTGGAGACCGCGACTGAACGAGAACCGGAGTGTCCGGTCTGTCACTTACCAATCAGTATCGATTTATCACAAGACGCGATCGATGACGAGTCGAGCGCCAAAGCTCGTCAAGGTGTTTTAGCTCGATTAGATCCAGGCAAATGGAGGACGAGTACGAAAATTGAGGCATTAGTAGAAGAGTTAAGCAAATTGAACCAAGAAGATCACTCGTAAGTGTCTTTGAATTTTTTTTTTTTTTCTGATTAATCCAAGTTTTTCTAAACACGTCTGATTTACGTGTGTGTCCAGTATCAAGTCACTCGTCTTCTCTCAATTTACGGTCTTCTTAGACCTCATCGAACGTAGATTAAAGTTGGCAGGTTTCAAGTTGGCTCGATTACAGGGCAATATGACACCTGAAGCTAGAGATCGAACGATTAAGTATTTTATGAATAACAATGACGTTCAAGTCTTTCTCGTCTCTCTTAAGGCTGGAGGGGTGGCGCTGAATCTCACGGAGGCATCAAGAGTATTCATCATGGACCCTTGGTGGGTCTTTTGGTTCTTTAAGCCTAGCCTCTGATCTTTATCCCAGAGATTGATATGTGGTGCATTTTGGACCTGTGACAGGTGGAATCCTGCGGTCGAATTACAAGCTATGGACCGGTGAGTTTTTTTTTCCCCTCCCTTTTTCATAGCACTTAATAAGTCGACTTATGTTCTCTCGCTTCTTGTCCGTCTTTTACAGCATTCATCGCTTGGGTCAACATAGACCAGTGATTGTGACGCGGTTGATAATTGAAAATAGTATTGAGTCTCGTATAGTTGAGCTTCAGAAAAAGAAAGAAGCGATGACAGGAGCGTAAGTGTTAATTCGCTCTCTCTTTATATATATATATATATATATTCCCTTTTCCTCAAAGAGATGATCTCATGATATCTCCTTTTTTTTTTGGACGAATTTAGAGCTTTGGGTGATGATGATCAGGCATTAGGACGATTGACACCTGAGGATCTCTCGTTCTTGTTTACGTTATAGATAGAGAATAGGAAAAGGGAGTTTCTATATTCATGACAAAGTTTAGCCCCGTCCTTTTTTTTGTTGTGAATATTTTTTTGGTGGTTGAAGTTATATTACGTTTATTGGTTTTTGGAAGTGTAGTATCATTATCTTTGTTTAGAGTTTTATAAATACTAATAAAAAAGAAAAAAAAAAGTAGTATACCCCCCTCTATCTTGATTTATCATATCAAGGTCAGTTTGTTGAAAATCATTGACATCAGTTCTTAGAGAGCATAAAAAACTTGTCAGGTGAAATAGGTCAGTACTTGATCAACTGAATATTAATGCATTGTGCACAATGGGGTATATCTCAATTGATTGAAAAAAAAAAAAAAAGAAAAGAAAAAAAAGAAAAAAAAGAAAAAAGAAAGTTATTTGTTAGGTCAAAATGATTTTCAAGTTTGTTAAGAGTTAAAAGGGATTATTTTTAATTATAAACTTGAGTCAAATTCGAGATTCTGTCAAGTTAGGTAATCATTTATAATAAGAAATGCTGTCTTGCCAGAATGGCAGACAGTGATAGTTGGAGCAAATTCATAGTTATCATTGAAGACATGAGTAAAAACTTTACTATCAGCAAAAAGACAGCCACCATGAGGAGTAACCACCAATACCCTTCCAGGATGACTGAATACAACAAGAAATTGAGCAGCACTAAAGCTGAAGCACCTACTTCAACAACAAGGCAAGGAAGACCATGCCCTACATGCAGTAGCAGAGATGTCAACCATGAATGGAAGACATGTAAAGGTAAAAAGAAAGCTGTCAATAATGTTGAAATTAATGAGGAAAATGAAGGCAAGTTTGAGGAACAACATGCAGATTCAGTTATGGAATATGTAGAATATGAGAACTCTAATAGTGACTCTGATACACCAAGACAGGAAAATATCCCTGTATGCATAGACATGATAGAAACATCATCCAATAAACAACAAGTGACTGCTCAGCTGCAAGCAGAAGCTTACATACCACAAATCAGTAAGATGATAACATGTCAAAGAACAACAGATGCCAGACATATAATGACCAAACCCAAAATAGGAAGAGCCCACACTGTAGGGCACCACAGTTTGACTATTATAATCATCAATGAATATGAATTTTATTTACTACTAGACACAGGAGCATCATGCTCAGTAGTGGGAAATAAATATCTCAGTATGTTGTATCCTGATTGGAAAAAGAAGATTTCCGCATCTACAAACATGACTTGCTCAGGTTGTGGCAGCCAAATTTTCCCCATCAGAATCATGGAAATACCAATAATATATCCACATCCTGCAGGAAACATTAGAAAACTTGCAGGATTTGTTGTTATGGAGAATGTGAAATTCAACTACCTTATTTTGGGTGATGACTTCTTGACCCTATATGGCTTCACCATTTACCATGGTAAGGAAAAATACTTTACTATCAATAATAACCAAGACAAAAAAATTTCTATACCCAAAGATAAAAAAGTAACCATGGCAATACAACCAGAAGTGGCACAACATCAGAGCCCTTCCATCAAAAATGTGTCTGATGAAAGAATTAAAGATGGTATTGAGGAGGCATTATTTGGACCACAGTTGACACAAAACCAAAAAATTACCAATGAACAACTCATTAAGAAATACCATAATGAATTTTTCTTAGGAAAGTATTCACTAGGAATGTCAGCCTAGATTCAAAACAAGTGGTGAAATTACCACAAACTCTGATCTAGCTACTATGGCTTCAGCTAATTTAAAGTGATATATCACTGGCTGTTGGTCAGGCCTTATCTGAATATATCAGGCTCTGACAAGAAATCAAGAATTATTGGCTTTCTCTTCACAAATTCTTATTGGTTGTGGCAATCACTCTAGGTGAGATTTAAGCAATGAAGCAGGGGATAAATAACCTGGAATATTTGGTGATTATAGAGAGTCAAAGTTGTCAGTTCTTGATTCAGAAACTCTTCTTATAATATACTGAGAAAATGCAGAGACAATTGGAACACGGGGTGATGATAAACCTGATGATAAGGTCAAATATGTAAGTGATCCCTCCTGCTCATCTCTCCTGGAATAGAGCTGACCTGATGATAAGTTCAAATATGTAAGTGATCCCTCCTGCTTGTCTCTCCTAGAATAGAGCTGACCTATGATGAGGTACAGTAGATGAAAGCGGAGAGAGAGAAGGATTAGGTGTGCGTGATCTCAGTACTGTTGATAAACTGAAAAATCAAACAACAACCTTATTAACTTCCCCTATATTCTTCTAATAGGGGAACAGGTAAAAAGAGACAGGAGAAGCGGAACTTTGAGAGAAAGAAACAAGTGAATAAGTGAAAATGGTGTGTACGTTGTGGAACTCCAACAGTGCCTTGCTCCTGGCAGAGCTTGGAAGGGAGGAAACACAACAAATATACTCTAAAAGATATGAGTATAAGGGTTAGTAACACTATAATGCCTTCACTTGTACAAACAAATCTCGTTCTAGCAAGTCTTCAGATTTTAAAGCAGATTATGGCGAAATTCTACTGGGATAATATACTAGAAGT
>AWVX01030517.1:0-20807 GCA_000500245.1 Cronartium ribicola 11-2
ATAATGTTATAATAATGTATATATGTGTTAAACTATGTTCTTAGACCATTTTGGCGCACCACAACGTACAAGTCAGACTCTCACACCCAGGGACTCTGCTTATGAGAGGGTGAGCAAGAAAAAAGTAAAAAGGGCCCCTTTGTACTTGGTCTTGCTCACCCCCTTGTGAGCAAAGTCCCTGGACACTGATTGTCACTCCGTCGGTCCAGACTCATCTACCCATTGGCCGCTTTACACATGTATCATGACCCCTGACGGGATCTAACGTTACCCTATGACGAGCCCTGGGGTATCGATAAGGACCCTTGACAGGCCCTTGACACGTATATGCATAAATGATGCCAACAAAAAGAAACAAGAAAAATGCATTCACAGATCATTGTAGCTTTGAGAGCTTTCCATACAAGTCTGGACCCTAACTTTGTCTAAAAATGCCAAAAAAGTCCTTTCCCTTTCATCTTCTGGAAGTTGACAATACCCACATATTCCCTCACATGGGAAAAGAAGAAAGACTTGCTTCATACATTTTTTTTTTCTTTTATTAGGATGGTACCTCAGATCTTTCTTAGGCACTCTATCAATGGTCTGGTCAATAGTCGTTCTGGTCAGAACAACTGATACTTTTAGAGTCCGAATATGCTTCCACAGGGGACAATGTCCGACTAAATGTAACAAAATCCACAAAGACATGCATGAAAAATTTGCTAATGTTTCCTTGATTCCCGTTAAGCATGAGAGTGTTATATGTGTTTTGTACACACTTTCCAGAGGGATTCCTGACAACGCCCATAGGAACTCGCGGAAAGTTGGGTAAGGGATATCCATGGCAGGCAGTGTGTGCAGTGATCATGGTCACCTTGATTTGCCCAGATTGACTTGAACACAAGATTTCAAGGATTCAGTTTTAGACAAATATATTGGCTGTTCGAAGAACATACACATCTGTAGGCCTTCATGTTGGTGTACATTGTTTTAGTGCTAAAAAACAGTTCTCTCATGTTACACGTAGCTTTTTACATGGCTATGGAATTGATTGTATTGGTAAGTTGTATGGGAAGTTGTAGAAACAGCTGCGATAAAGACATCATGGAAAGAATCTCAAGCCAGGAGAAATGGGCAACCGCCACCTTCAGCATATTTGTGTTGCATGCCCAGATGTAACACAGCATCACATGCCCATATGCAACCACAGAAGACCACCTTTTTCAAGGGGGCACCTTGGAAAATAGCTTATTGCATCACATCTGATCATGCAATGTCCCCTCCCATTTCCATATGCAGCACAACTATGCTGGTGGCGCAAAAATTGTCAGCCTGGGCATGTATTGAAACGTCCAATATGACCCTTAGCAGGACCCTGGAAAGCTACAGTAGAGGGTACTCTTGAGTACCCACCGGTAGGACAGTGAAACACCCACTGACTGACCATAGTTACCACTTCAAACCCATAGCTGATTGCTTGAGATTCCACCTTGAGTCCTCCAACCACTGGTTCTTGGCTATGGGTTTGAACTGGGAACTGAGATTCGCCAGTGGGTGTTCCACTGCCCAACCGATGGTTACTCAAGAGTAACCTCTACCATAGCTTTCCAGGGTTCCCCCTTCGCTAACAAAAGTAGTCTACAAGACTTGTAACCCTTAGCCATTGTCATACTTTAAGCATCATCACTATGCCTAATGCAAAGGCTTGTGTTGCAAGATGATGGATGTTCGATTTCTTTTCTATCTCACTTTCTCTTGAGTAGTTTCATTATCACAGCGCCCATAGCTCAGGCCCCCAAGATTGGGGCCAACATTACGGGCACTTCAAACCTTTTTCTTCAAAATGTATCTGCTATATTCTGTGCAATCAACTTTGTGCGTTTTTGAATTGCAAGTCCTGTATAGGTTGTAAAAGGAGTTGATATGAATCTTGAGATCAAAGATAGTTAAATATCGCACACTTGTAGAGATTCAAAACCATAGGTCTGAAAAACTGTTCTCATTTCATTCTTCCTGTCCCAAATAAATAGGTGACTCAAAACGTTCAGTTTTCTTCGATCCGCAGGAATTGATCAGGTTTTCATATGAGGAAAGAAATACATCAAATTTGAAAAATGGTGAAAAGCAAGAAGTATTGAGAAATGAAGGCGCGTTCAGTCGTAATTATTTTTTACTAGGCTTATGAATGAGTTAACCTATCTCAATTTTGATTGACCTCATGTTCTTTACAGGCTGCGCACCTTTTTTAGTCTGTGTACTTGCTACATCAATAAGAGATTAATTGTTTTTACCCTTGGCATGTGGCCATTTGTAATACAAGCTCTGCTGTGATAGCGAGTGGGTTTTGTGTCTGGTATGTTGTTGTGGTATCTTATCATCGGGGGTTTCTGCATCTCACTGCTCAGCTTGTGGTTTGACGATTTCTGTGCTACTCTCACAGTGTCCTCGAGCCCAGCTCCCCCGTCAGGAGTAAACGTTGGTACAAAGGGAGGCCTTTGTACCATCGTTTGCTCCCGACAGGGATGTGTGTGCCAAGGAAACTGTGTCTTAATATTTTTTGAAAAAAAAAAAAGATCGGAATTCAAGAACTCAGGAGGACAAGTGAAGAAGGGGTGAGAGTGTAAGGGAATAGGTAGCGGTTTGCTTGAGTGTGTTGTGTCAGGTTATTTTTCTTTTTTTGAGAATCAGCCATTTGACTTGACAGGTTATCAGGGAATGAGCAGAACATTAGGCTTAAGCATAATATCTGGCGTTGTATCCAATTGGGATTGTAAGCTTCTATCGGGTTGAGAAAAAGCCACTGTTATACATCTTTGTGCCCCTCCAAAGCAGATTTATTTTCCTCATTGGATAAAGAATATATATCTTCTTCAGTAACATCTAAGAGTTACCCTACAGATCCCCTATTCTTGTTCACTCATCTCTTTCTCCGAATCTCTGTTTTTCATCTCCTGGGATTTTTCTTCGATCCCTGTTGCCTCATGAGCACAAGTCTGTCTTTTTACCTGGCTCTAAGTAGCACCATCTAGCTTGTTTGCCATCAAAAACTTTAGCATTTACTGACCTGATATCGCAGGTATGACCAGTAAGGGTTGTTGATTGTAATTACTGAAAATCTAGTCTCTTTTTCATCTCTATTGTTGGCCAGTTTCGGTGGTGATATCTTTCTCAACTATCACAACCTTAATCTAACTGAAATGTAATCGTGGTGGAAGTTGCCTGGGCTTGACTCCAGCGCCTTGGTATTGAAATGATACCTTAATGCCAAAGCTCAAAGGCTTAGCGATTAGAGGACACTCAATCACAGTCAAATCAAAAAATCAAACCCAGAGGCAAATTGAAAAGTTTCAAGCTTGGCATAGCATAATTCATTATTACATCTATTCTTACTGTTACCAGATTAATTGATTTTACACTTTAGGGCTCAAACTGGCTCTTTTTCTTTTCCTCTGGTACAGGCTCTCACGAGTGTAAGGAGCTTTGGCCAAAGTGAGAATGACTCCAATCCAATCGAAATCAATAAACCAGGGGTGGTGAATAACTTGTGAGAGCTTTGACGGTCGGATCTTTGGATCTTTTGCCGTTAGTTTGCTGATTAGGTCACGCGCTTGAGGTTCAATTAGGTCCGGATAAATTACCTCATTTCGTACAACATCCTTTGCAACACTCAAATATTCCTTCGGTCTACCTAAGGAGGAGAAAATGATGTTTTAGTCATCCAAAGTTTCGGAGGATGAGCCGGAGAAAAAGATACGTACTTTTACCTATGAATGGAGGATGTCCAGTTAACAATTCATACATCAGGATTCCAAGTGCATACCAATCCACGGGAAAAGAGTATGCTTGTAACCTAAAAATTTCAGGGGCCATGTAAAACACTGTACCGATCACGCCTCTTGTTCGATGATCTGCCCACCTGAGGTCATCCGCCAAACCAAAATCGGTTAGTTTGATATATCCATCCTCACCCACAAGAACATTTTCCGGTTTGATGTCTCGGTGAACGACGCCTTCGGAGTGTATAAACTCTAGTGCAAGTGTTAGTTGGGCCACGTAGAATCTGGCAAGATTGTTGTCGAAGGGCTAAAGAACAGAAGTGAAGTGCGATGAGTGGAGCATAAAAGAAAGAGTTTGGGTCAGCGAATCGTTACTTTTTGGGGGTGTTCATGAGCTTGCATCGAGTGAAATAGGAATAGCCTTGCGAGACCACCTGACATACCTTATCATTAAGCTTCTGTAAAAGGTTTCCTCTTGTTATGTATTCCAAGCCTAAGAAGATGGCGTCTGAGTCCGAGAATGAAGTTTTGAGATCGACAACAAATCTATGAGAGCGCAAACGGCTCATCGTAGCAATTTCGTTCTCAATCATCTCCTTGGCATTTTTCTGTTCCAGAAACGTTTTGGGAATAATCTAGACGATGGGGAGAGAATCAATGGAAATCAGTACCACAGTTCGCACCCATAAATTTGAAGGTGAACTAGAAAAGGAGTTGAAAACATTTAACGTACCTTCATCGCAAACTTTTCGCTAGTGCTTCTTTTGACGCAAAGCCAGACTTCGGCGGTAGCTCCTGTTCCGAGCTGATGAAGACTGTCGTAATTAGTAAATTTGTCGGCCTTGGTTAGCTCAGCGGATGAAAGATGTCTAGCTTTTCTGGTATAACGATTATTAGTCGACATGCTGAAGAATGTTTTCAGGTAAACTGATTTGGATTTGTTATCGGGTAGGGGCTGAACAGCTGGGTATTGGCTTTGTGTAAGAGACTCGAATATAATATTTTGCTATTGAGACTGTCGAACATGTTGATTGAAGGGAAGCTGGGCTTTTAAACACAGTGAAACGATGCTGAACGCCAGCTCAGAACTTGAGAGTGTTGAATCTGAAGAAATGATGAAGGAAAGGCATTCGAGTTTCTGAATAGATTCAGCGCGTTCATAAATGACTTTTCGAAAACAAATGCGAGGGGCTCAGCTGGTCAAGAAAAACACGTGCAATACGATGCATTCAAAGAATTGCTTGCCTAATGCGTCGAGGGAAAATGCGTGGTGAGCCGGAGAATTTGTCAGACTGATCCTGTCGTTATTGTTCTCTGCTTTTGAAATGCCAAATGCCACGGTTCCAAACAAGTCCGTTATTGTTCTTGGACGCACTTGCACCGACGATTCTTATAACAAAGAGGGAGACCATTTCCATTCCATGGTCCCTTTCAGACCACGTTATAATCCTGGTCTCATTCCGTACCTTTAGCATAAGGAGTTTAACAATCGGCCCTAAATACCATCGAACGTTTTTATAGCGTGATTACTCGAAGGGGGCAACAAGCCCTGTGCTGTTGAGGGAGAGACGAATAGAAACACAAGCGCCTTCCTACTGATGCTCAAGTGAAGAGAAGTAAACAACTCACAAAGCCCAAGACCTTCATCAGCTGAGCGGTCGCTGGTGGGACGCGGGTGAAATTAGCGATGACCAAATCCCAGTGCCTGCCAATCTCGGCCAGTGAGCATTTTCTTCGCTGACTGAAAAATTTCACAATTCTCAAACAGCAAAGCAGGACATAATTAAGTTGCGATGATGACGTCATCTCACTTGGTATCTTTCCTGTCATCAGGATTCCAGACCTCATGCGCTCATGAGTAGAGTCCATCCTCGCGGTCACACATCTCTCTCTCTCTCTTCCCGGTCGTGCTTACCTATACAAGCCTTTCTTACGATTCAGCCTTCCTTTCCTCTCAGCATAAGTGCGGTCACGCCCTAGTGGCTACGCGTTGTCGGACGCGTTGGGTGGGGGAAACTCGGAGCATGTCGACCGATTTCGTTCACGCTGAGTGACCCAGTCACTCTGAAGTCGGATCGCTCGACCTCTGAATGACACTCGAAGTCGGATTTTGGGCTGCAAATTGTTTGTAGATGCCTATATACAGTCACCGTAGGTGCGCTGTTATGCTTCGATCGCTCTTGCGAAACCCTCGTCCTCGTCACTGGTTATTCGAATAGGTACACTATGATCCGGCGTCAGGATCGATTATCAGAGACTTTGCACCAATCACCTGAAACATCACGACACGTCGTAAAGAGGCTTAGGATCCAAGCACTACATACTTATATAGCTGATAAGGTATGAGCTTATATGTCTGTAGTTACAATGCCGTATGGCGTAACTTGTCGTTAAGTCATCGGAAACCCCAATGATCAACCAATGTCGGTTGATAAGGCCGAAAGGGCGTCAAGGAATTGTTTCCCGGCCAGCGAGGCCGATGATGCACCGCCACCACTTCCGGCCTCACTCTGACATCATGATTGATCACCCCTCATAGTGTCGTGCTTCTAGGTTGCAATGATAGCGGGCTTTGGGAGAATTACCTAAAGTCGAGAATGCGGGTCAAAGTCCTCGTGACCGAGCTCCTGGAAAATGAATCGCCCCAAACTCGAGCGGTCCGGTGTCGATAACCACCCTACCCTAGACACTCGGGGGAGAAAATTCAGCCATTCCTATTCTCCAGCCAGCTGGGCTTTCAATATAAAATCAGCGATCTCAAAGCCTAGGTTCATCTATATCTTGGAAAGCCATACATAGCTGGTTCTGGTACCCTGCTCCACATCTTCTACGAAATCCGGTTCCCAATTTGACGACCCCATCTTTCCATCTCATCTTTTACGTTTGTGCTGGTGTAGGTCAATACACGTATCACACTGTATTAGATTAGCCAAGTCCTGCGCCGCCCTACTTTATCAAATAATTCATTTCTTTTTGTCCTGGTCCCTAGACGTACCGATACAGTTTGATTCTTTGTCGTTCTTGTGCCCAACCTCAAAGAACATCATCGCTGCGCGATTCATCATTGAAAAAAACTGTTGGTACTTCAGATCGGGTTGATACTTACTACCATCAACGGCGACTGACTGACGTCTTCCCTGGGTTTCCGTCCCTATAATAGTGACGTTCTAGAGCGTTTTCTTTCTTCGGCTTCACCATATCTCAAGTTCAAATCATTTGCGCCCTCGACGGAAAAAATGGTCAGTCCGGAAGGGTTCAGCGTGAAGTAAGTCACATTAACTAACTTGAATCTACTTTACGCCAAAAAATATATAGAATACCAAGTATCAAGTGTTGCCACTCGCATTGTGTCTTGTTGCATTGTGGGCAGAGCCCGCGATGGTACAAGCCGGCGCTGTTGACATGAGAAACGCACCTTCATTACCCGTTTTATTCAACATAAACAAAATGGCGCAAGATTCAGCAACCTCTGGAGTAAATTCACAAGCTACAGCAGGCCCAAGGCCGGATAACGGCAGGTTAGCAGCGGGATTCCAAACAGACGGTTCTCGAAATCCTGCACAACCTCAGAGGCAATACCCCGACGTGAGCAAGGCCAGCCCTCTTCCTAGTGGACAAGCAACATTATTAAACACCGCGGGAGACATATCCACTAGCTCTAGTGGAATTTTGTCTTGCTTTGACAAGAACAGACAAAATGATGGTACAATCGCAGCTTCGGGTGCAGGAACGCCTCTGATGACTACTCAAGTCCCTGTGACCTGTACAGATAACTCACAAATTACCTGTAAAGCAATTGGAGGAAAACCTAAATGTGCCGATGGTCAAAATGCAAAGATTCCAAAGGGTGCTTGTCAAAAACAAAAAACTGCGAGGTGTAACCAGCTATCACCTGAAGGTTCAACTACAGCCATAAGTTTAGACACAAATGTCGATGTTACTGCAACTTTGACTACGCTTTCAGATGTACCTCCGGCTACGACTACACCTTCAGATGTAATTTCGAATGCGACTACGCCTTCAGATGTACCTGCGAATGCAACTACACCTTCAAATGTCACTACAAGTTGAGATATCAATCAGAATTTAGCCGAAGTTTCTTCAATTCAAGTTTCTCAAACTTCAGTAGTTTTGCTTCATGAAAATTTGAGTCCATTGAAAGTCATGTAATATATTTCATTAAAAGTGGCTGAAGTGATACACAGATTATTGAAAGGTTGTAGTCTAAGTCAAAGTTGGTTTTTTCATGGACCAAAACTTCAACACTTGCTGTATCATCTCTAACTTTTGTATTATAAGATTGCTGATAGATGTATAATATGAGTTACAAGAAAACTTTTCTTGGCTACATCAACTCGGCGGTTAGCTAAGTGTGTGGTTCCCATTGAATTTTGATTTTTTTCATATTTTCTTTAGTAGATTGAGATCAAAATATGGAATAGAGCTCATATTTGTGTACTTTTCTCTGACTATTCATAG
The DNA here is from genome assembly GCA_000500245.1 of Cronartium ribicola 11-2. Lineage (NCBI taxonomy): Eukaryota > Fungi > Basidiomycota > Pucciniomycetes > Pucciniales > Coleosporiaceae > Cronartium > Cronartium ribicola. Next base: position 8,238 of record AWVX01030517.1, read on the forward strand.
AGAATTTAGAGTTTGAGAAAATAGTCTGAGGGAATGATTTTTGTTTGGCTAAGACCCATATGACTCGGAATGAATTCTAAGTGGAATCCCGTCCTATCTTTTTCCATCCAACTTCAAGCATATGCTGATGGCAGTTATGGGATAATAACCTAGAACTCAAAGATTTTCTTGCAGAATCTCAAGTCCAAGTTTGGCTGTAGTTGAGATTCTGTGAAGATCTCTCACGTTTTGAAGTGCTCAACTACAACCAAAATTGAACTCCAGATTTTATTTGTGTCCCATAAATGTTGCCAAGCAGATCTGTTATACCAGTTTAATTTTCAGGGGCTTGAGGTTGAATACAATTTGTGAAATTTCATGAAATAAGCATTGATGTGAGACAATTGGCAGTGTTGATTTGTCTCTCTGAGTGATTGAAGAACCTTCAGAGTTAGTGTGTACATTAATTGACACAAAAGCCCTTCAACAGCTAGATATGCATGCTTCCAGCCATCAGGACGCTCAAATTCATATCCAACATTCAAAAAATCAGTGGGAGCATTCAGAAAAAGGGCTTTACCAAGAAGTACTTGAATTTCAGAATCCAAACCATTTCACTTTCAAGTGGACTAGCATGACTAATCTCAGGTGTACGCCATCGTATCTTTCACACTGGTGGACTACCCCTAAATACCTTTCCAAATCATCAATCCATGGAGCCAATACACTAATGCCAAAGGGCAACACCCGCCTCACAAAAAAACCAACACAGTTTCACAATCGAATTTCATTCCGCAGTGGATGTGGAAAATGGAAGTGCGAAGCTTATCAAGAGCTTTGAGAAAGCTTGGGACTCTCATGACATCGATCCAATATCTTTGCACCATGTCCGCAATTGTTTCCTGATCTCATTGGCTTCCTTCAATTTCTTACACAGTTTCCCACACTGCCAACGCATTTGCCCCGGATACTGTCATCTGAGGATTTCTTAGATGCAGCATCCGAAATTTCCACGGATGTATTTCAGCCAGTGGAGGCCGATTACCTCGGAGGCAGCATTTGAGAATACCTCGCACGCTGCCATCTGAGAAAAACGTGGAGCGAGTGCCAGCTTTGTCAAAGTACTGCGCAAACTTCATCTCAGATAGTGAGTCAACTACATAGATACGGCAACTAAGGCGTTGGCTATGATTTGGCTTCAAAATGATCGAGTTAGGGATCAGCACTGTGTCAGTCATGAAGCATCCCAACACTGCCCCCACCCTTGGGGCCAACCGACTCGGCGGATTTGCAAAAAGCATATCAACCATGAGCGACCTCGGCTATTGAAAAACGTCATGCCGGCCGGACATCCGATTTAATGGATCACCTCCAAGGATGCAGAGGCTCAAGTATTGGGCAGTACCAAGTAACGTGACGGCTCTTGATGGACCTTCTTCGATGCCCGGATCGAGGTCATTCAAGTTGCGGCCAAGGTGTGCTTACCACTTGAGTAGACTGCGCTACAATTGACGGATTATGATCAAACAGATCACTGGCCCTGGGTAACCAACCTTGCCACCAATTCACCGCCAGCAGATATTGCAGTCCTGCGTCCAGACATGCTGAGCTAGTCTTTCGAAGTTTCGGTACAAAAAGGATCGATCTCCAAGTTTAGGTTGATCAGCATCTCAAAAATATATAGCAGGTTCTAGTGCAGGACATTAGGAAGGACCTTGATTTCGGAGCATTTCATTTCACCGTATCCTACCCAATCTTTTTCGCTGTCTACTGGTGAACGTCAGGATGCCTTGCTGTCCGACCTGTCATACTCCTGCTGCTGGTCCTTAGGAATCAATCATTTTTTATCTGGAACAAGACGACCCCGAGATCTACTATCATAATTAGGAATTGTCAGTAGCTGAGCTGCTTACACTGATATTCAGTTGCATGGTCAGTGACTGACCCCAGCGTTCCACTTGTGTAACACGTTCTGGAACGTTACTCTCTACCAGGATCAAACAAACTTAGGTTCTCATACTCTTACCTATCCATCGAAGGAAAAGATGGTAAGTGTGAAAGACCTCAATCAGATCAAACTTTTTTGATTGACGTACTTTGCCTACCACTCAGAAATTCCAAAATGTCAAGTTTCAATGGTTGACTGTGGCATTTTGTCTCGTTGTTCTTTTAGCAGAACCAGTAACTGCCAAACAGAAGGAAAAATATTCAACCCGGTCATTAGAGAGCCAGCAGAACAACGGCACTCTTGAGAACAGCACCGAAACCAACTCCACTGACCCTAATGGAATTCTGTCTTGTTTCAAGGCCAAGAAGAAAAGCAAGAAGGATAAGGACAAGGAGCTGGATGTGAAGAACGAGGAAAGGCTCGAAAAGAGGGGAAAACCCTCTGAAGAGTCAGGCACACCCTTAGGAGAAAGCCAGGAGCCTATCCGTTGTGAAAATGGCTCTCAATTCACCTGCGAAAAAAAGGGTAGCGAACCCAAGTGTACAGATGGTAAAAAGCCAATAATTCCCAGAGGTGCTTGCAAGAAAGATGAGAAAGTGAAGTGTAACCAGAAGTCAGACTCATCATCAACCAGCTCTGTAGAGGGAACTGGAGCGAAAGGAAACACCACAGAAGGGAATGATACATAGGGCTTGAGCTTCATGTTTCACGCATCAGCTTGTAAGTCTCTTGGACATGATACAATTTGGTTTTTATCACACAACTGATGTTTTCCTAGCCTATTCCAGTGACATGAGTATGGGCCAAAACAAAATGGATGAGGTTTGTTTTAAGGCTGACACTTGTACTCTAATGTCGTCATTTTGAAGTCAAACTCCTGAAGTTTACATAGCTTGGATTTAATTGTTTCACTTTCTTTGAACAAGTTAGAAAAATGCATTTTATCATCAGAGTTGTATGACTACACATGATTACTTTATTTTTGGATTGTGATAGGCAGGAAGACAGAGACTCTTGAAAAGAGCCTTTTGCAACCAATTTGGTAGCCTCAGAGACGAAAGCTATGCTAGCATGCTAGGAAGGTATGAGAAAGCTTGCTGGCTGACAACAATATTGAGTGTGAATCTACACTGAACTGCAAATGTTGTATGGTCACAGAGCCGTATTGTAAATGATTGTGTCGGGTGCCCCAAAGGTAGAGTACATTGCATACATTACTTTACCTGCTCGTCATTAATTACATTGTGAAGGACAATGTTAGTCAGATTTGAGTAAGACTATTTACTTTCACTTTTGCAAAACCAACTTGATTATTTGTTATAGGATTCTTGGTTCCTGTCAGACTCCAGTTGTGAGCCACTTGCTTCTGTCTGGCAAGTGACCTCACTGATAATCTAAAAAAGGTGTGGGCACAAAAGGCCAAAGCTTGGTAATGGGTTCTTATATAGCTCAAATGCCCAGGAATATTTCCTGAAGGCCAGATGAGTACTGATCCTATCTAGTGAAAGAGCTAGATGTCCACAGAATCAGTGGAGCTTCACACAGATCCTTTATACCTTGTGCTGTCTAGAAGCTAACACACTCAGCTTTTATCCTCTACCACTGTGCTACACTCTTGAGAACCCTTCAGCAAGAGTGAAGCAGTTGGGTTAAGGAGGAAAGGTGTTAGTGATGATCCTTAGGTGAACAATGAAATAAGACAACTGGTGAAAACCAGTAGGGGGTCTAGACTACTTCTTTAATAGAGGGGAAATCACCAAGGTTAATTGAATTAACCAGTGACTGAGGAATCTCAGAAGAAGAAAGCCCCAAATATCCTAAAGGGGTATTCAGACTGTTGAGGTTTATTTTTATGATGATTCTGAGAGGGGAAGTGTTCAAGGAGGTCTGGTCCTCCTTTTATACTTTGAGTCTTTACTCTTCCTTCTCTATGAGCATATTTACTCAGTAGAAGGTAAACCTAACCTTGTATATGTAAATCTTTCAGTAATGAGGTAGTATTACCATTACATGAGACTGAGCTATGAGGTGTCTACAATATAATTATAATACATTTGTAGTCCTGTGGTACTTGTTGAGTACTCAGGGGCTGACACCAGTGGTCATCATATAAAAGTGGTCATTTGGCTGGGTAACAAGTAGATGGGTATTGTGAACTTATCTTCACCCTTGACTATCAGCAGCAGTCTTCCAAAAGCCACTAAGAATCTCCCAATGTCTATCAAAAAAAAAAAAAGGTCTTCATGGTGCATACACAGAATGATTCCATTGATACAGAGGTGATGTTTCTAACAACTCGAGGTTCAGCGACTAAGAAGACAATTGGCGAGCAAGAACAGGTATTCAAAAACCAAAGGATTTCATCCATAAAAACAATATTCACCGTGACTGAAAATGTATTAACAGCTTAGCTTGTAGACTTCAAAAGGAATATCAGAGGCGAGGCAAAGATCGCAAAAGCTTTTTACCTTCATTCATCCTCGTCCGAAGCGATGATCAACCTTTTCTTAATAGGTTTCTGTGCGTCCAATGCTTCCGCACCTTGATCTTCTCTCCCACCATCACCCTTCTCCGCATAATTTTTCTTACGCGATTGTTCCAGTCTTTGATCAGCTAGTTCAATCTCACTCAGCTTATCCGCAGTTCTCGAAGTTTCTTCGCCATAGCCGTCATCCATATCCGGATCTTCGTCATTATCATTATCGACTTCTTCTTCTTCTTCTTCTTCTTCTTCTTCCTCCTCCTCTTCGTCTTCTTCCGATAGCAATCGAGCGTTGAACTTGCGTTTACGACTCCCTCTAGTGCCTGTACCATCTTGATTATTTTGACGGTCACTAGTCCGAGCCCGCTGGCTCTCCTTCTTCTTCTCTTCTTTTAGCTTTCGAGCTTCTTCTAATTCCTTCTCGATCTTCTGTTTCTCAGGATCAACAGTAACCGTAGTGAGACGAGTCTGGCGTTGTGCATAAGTCTTGTTCATCGTTCGATTGGCCACCAAGCTCCGATGAGTGAGCGAGTTTAAGCTATAAGGTCGTAGACTAATCTGACCCGTGATCGATGTCTGAGCTTCAAGGACTTGGGAGTCGCCTTGGCGCACGAAGAGATAAGTAAGGCCTTGTGTAGCCGAAAAAGGGTCGGATGTGGACTGAGGTTGCTGGGAGGCAGTTTTTGATAAATGTGATAAGGTGTTTGTTTGCTGATTGTCGGGGATGAAGACCATATCAAAGAACTCAGACCCGACTTGTAGGGACCGCGAGCCGTCACTCCACACAACCACCCTCGCGTTTGATTGCTTGACCTGAATGAAGATAATTTTTTTTTTGATAAATTTTTATGTTGTTTGAACCAGTTAAAACCATCCTTCACACTGCAACCCAGGGTCGATGCGCGAAGGGTATGAGATGAGCTTGAAAGAACAATGACTTGGCCTCACTGCTTTTCCATCCAGACCTCGCACCCAACGCCAGCGGATCGTATTACTATCTGGCAAGATCCCAGTCGATGCTTTATCTTCTTCGTTCTCATTCGTTTCATCTGGCTCGTCCAAAAACTTTTGATCCGAAAAGGCTTGTGACTCGAGACCGAGGAAATTAGGAATTCTGAGATCCCAGTACTGATGGAGTATGTAAGTTCAACTGATGGGACAAAGCTATAGGCTGAAACGGTCGGCTTACTTTTCCATCTGATGCATATGGCAAGGGTAGGTTTTGGAGCGTGGCCTCTGCGATGAGAGTCTCACGAGTGGTGGTATGATGATGTTGAGTTTGTTCCTCTTCGTATTCCATTTCTTGTCGCTTCTTCAACTCGCTCTCATCTACGTCCTCTTCCATATTCGCATGTTCCCCCTCCTCCTCCTCTTGATCACCATCGTCACCATCCCCGAACAGATCTTCCTCCAGGTTCCCATGTTCGCCGTTCACTTGGTCTTCTGATCCTCCGCCTAGCGTGCCATCTTGTGATCTCTGTTCGTCTTCAAGTTCGCCTTCAGCACGAAGATATGCATTAGATTCACCGCTATGAGACATCTTCTGTATTTGCCTTCTTTCCTCAGATTGTTAGCTATTCCGACCTACGAAACATCCAACGGTCAGTACACTTCCGGGTTGGGTGAACATGGATGCTGAAGGATGAGAAGACAGCTAGGAATTAGATCTACCTTGAATAATCCCACTGGATTTTGTGCTCGTCTTGATCTAGAGGGCGCGGTTGGAAACAGATGACCTGCAAATTACAACCCTGACCCGAGGCTGACGCGCTGCCGATCGAGTCGGTGGTTGGCTGATGATCAGGTGAGACACCAATTCCTGACCAGTTTTCGACCACCAACAGCTTTCCTCCACTTCAAATTTCTCAACTCTCAACGACCTCACAGTACCAGCTAGCACCAGGTTTCATCAGTCAATACAATATTGATATCTAAAATGTCATCTAACCCTTCTTCCCACACTCAACCCCGCCCGCCTTCCTCATCCCCTCCGCATCTTCTCGCCATCAAAGTACTCCGAGCCGCTCGCCCCACGTTCCACCACCCGCCCATTCACCACTGCCCGACTCAATGCACCCTCGACATCCCACCCTTACCCTCCTTCGAGCCAGCCTCATCAACAAGTCTCACTCTACCGAACTCATTCGGACTCATCTATCTCGGACAAACTTTTCATGGCCTTTTATCTGTTCAGCACGAGGGCGACGGTGAACCCGCTGAGAATGCGGTACTGAGGGTCGAGATGCACACGACTGCAAACAAAATTCAACTAGCAGAAATCGGACCGAGTCGAGTGGAGTTGGGGAAACCGGGATTAGAATTGGCTGTCAAGCATGAAATCAAAGAACTCGGTAAGCATAAGTTGACCTTTTGATACAAAAGATGACATATTCATTGATAGAAGACTCTCCTCGTGTCTCATTCTAGGTTTACATACGCTGGTTTGCACAGTATCTTACGATCAGGTAAGCTCGTCAGTCAAATCGTCAGACGAGAAGGCGGAAAGGGCTCCAGTTAGCACAGGCCAAGTCTCACGAAATTTTAGAAAGCGTACGGTCTCGTTTTCTTCGCCTCGCTCCTTTGGACCATTCTCTTCGATACCTCTATCAGTCACCGATGCCCTTCTGCCTCGCTTTTGTATTTTTCTATACCACTGCTTTGGATCTCCATCGATCTCTTTTTTTTTTTTTGATACCGAGTGATCGATAGTGTACAAGTTCCAGGTCTCGAACCCGCTCTCAGTTAAGACGAAAGTATTCGTTCCCACCAACGCGCATCAAGAAAACGTACCCTTACCATCAGCCATCAATGCATCATTCTCTTCTAAGTTACGGAACCTGATCTATCTCGAAGTTCAAATTATGAATCAAACCCCTCAACCGATAGTTTTCGAACATGTCAAGCTAATCCCACCAATAGATCAACTTGAAGAACTTGAGTATACCGACTTGAACTTGGAACGATCAACAGGTCTTCTACCTCGATCACTCTCACTTCTATACGCGGGAGATGCAAGTCAATTCCTTTTCTCAATCGTTCAACCTACAAATGAAACTAAGTCGCAAGAGTTAAAACCAATCCAAGTCCTTGGTAGGTTAGACCTTGCTTGGCGTGGAAAGATGGGCGAACCAGGTAAAGTTCAAACGAGTGCTTTAACTCGTAAGCTTAACCCTCCACCAACTGAAGTCAATAGCGGCTCAGGACCTGAACTATTAGTCGAAGATCTCGATCGAGCTTCTATACAAGTTGGAAAACCATTCAGAGTTACTTACCTAATTCGTTTCCCTTCAAAGAGTCAGAGCCAAAATACACTATCTTTAACTTTTCAACATTTACCATTCAATTATTCATTATCAGATTCTAATTCACTTAATCAAGCATTATCAGCTACACCCAATACAGATTGGTCACTTAAAGATAGTTTAGCATCTCTATTAACGACTAATAAAAGATCTAGTATATCACTTGAACCTTCAAGTCCAAAGAATCAAAACTTCAATAATTCTCAATCTCAATCAAATTCTCGATTAATAACATCACGAGAATCAAATCAAGTTCAACCTCCATTAATTACACTTGGACCTGAGACCAATTCATTAATAGGATTAGAAGACAAAAATGAGTATAAATTTTGTTTAGATTATTTAGCTTTTGAAATTGGTTTATGGAGTTTAGGTGGGATTAGATTAATTTCAAAAGAATCAAATGGAAATCAACTTATTATTGGTGAATGGAATGAAATTGGTTATATTTGGTGTGCTGCTGCTGCTACTTGAGATTTAAAAATGGTTGATTGATTAAATTATAAATTCAAACTGACAATGAGAAGATATGAACATATATCACTCATTTGATTTTTTTTAGGGTTTTATTGATTAGTACAGTAAGACAATTATTGATTAGAGGTAAAGTAAAGTAAATTATTTTTGTAGCCAAATTCCTTCTGTTTTTTTGTTCAAAAGACTCTTGATTCATCATTTTTTAAGGAATTGTAATAGAACAATAGTTTTTTTCACTTTTCTAATTTTTTTTCAAAAAAAAAAACTGTTGTACAATTTCAAGAAAAGAAAACACCTATATAAAACAATCTGGCACATGAGAAAGACCCAAGATCCCACCCTCCTTTAGAAAGGGTTTAATTTTAAAATGAAAACTTAATATGGTATATGCGTTATGATACCAGGGATAATTAGGTCATTGTAAGTTAAATGACTTTATCACGTACCAAAATGATGAAGTTTTAATGAAGGGGTTATAAAGATCCATTATAAAAGTAACGTATTATTTGTGGTTACATGGAAGGACAGAAAAAAGGCTAAAATGTCTAGTATATATATACATTTTATGATGAGAATTTATGTCGAACAAGTACAGTATTTCACACAGACTTTGAACAGTGATCAAAAAAAAAAAAAAAGGAAACATCTTGGTGATTTTATTTGGTATTTTTTCTTTTTTTTTCGATAAGAGAATCAAATCTAGAGTGTTAGTTAACAGCTTATAAAAGTAAACGGATATTGATGAAATTAATTCAAGATCATGTTCATGTGATTGATGATTTTTATTTCATTTCATTTTTCTTGTTTTTTTAGTTTTGGTTTTACATTTTGTAAGTGTTGATCAAAGACGTGAGCGTATAACTAAAAAGAACCGACAAGATTTAAATTAAACAAACAAATGAAATGAGATTAAGAGAGAGAGAGAGAGAGACTAACATCAGAATGAGAATTAAAGATTATACCAGCACAATCATCCCATCTACATAACCATTTTAAAGAACTTTGTTTTGATGATGATGATGATGCTGATGAAGGTAAAAGGGCACGTGGTGAATGATTATTTTGATTATTGTTTAGTTGGTCAGTTGTAAGTTTGGATATCATTTGGAGTTCTTATGTAGTGAGAAGTCCAAAGTGAGAGTTCAGTTGAAGTTTCTTTAGTGAGATCTCAAGAAAACTGACCGTAGTTCATCACGTGACAGTCATGTTTCTAACGAGTGGAGCATCACTTTCACATACCTGTTACGATGGAGACAGGTGTGACAGTTGACATGCTGGTGTCCATTTCGCCCACCTTACACGCTCTGAACAGGCCTGAACAAGGCACTTGATCGAAAACTCTGAGCTATTCCTCAACAAACACCAACACAAAACCATCCAACTGAACCAGAAAAAAAGAAAAAAAGAAGAAAGAAAGAAAGAAAAAAGAAAGAAAGAAAGAAAAAAAGAAAGAAAGAAAAAAGAAAAAAAGAAAGAAAAACTCAGTAAACCACTAAGAAACACTCAGATCAGATCAAAGGACTTTTACAAGAAACAAAGACTTGAATCAAATAAATCAGTCGATTATCACCACTGGTCACTTTTTCAAATCAAATCAAACATCTTACTCATTAACCGATAAGCTGATTATACATTCATACCCAACCAATCAAGTTCATTTAAAATATCAAAAAGGAAATAACTCACTCAAAATCATCAATCATCATCAAAGGAAGTCAAAAAAGAAAGAAAGGAAGAAAGGAAGGAAGATGTCAAGTTCATCAAATAGAGCAATGCTCGAAACCGTTCATGCACTCAAAAAGCAATTAACGAATGCAGTAACAAATTCAAACACACAAGTTTAGTTTAATCATTCTTTATTTTCTTCAACTATATCACTCCCCTCAAAACCCAACCGTTAATCTTTCTTTTGCTTTTTTTTTTTTTTGTGTACAAAGGAAATTAAGAACATTTTAATTAGGTTACGTAAAGAAGTTATACCTACAGAAGAGTTAATCCGAGTTGAGTTTCTTTTTCTTTTTCTTTTTTTTATCCGATCGGAATGAGATCATCTGACTCATTCATTCTTTCTATCATTTGATCGGGGATTTGAAAATATATAGACTACTAAAATTGGAATTTCAGTTGGAAAACAAAGACAGAATACAGATCAAGAGATATCAAAGTTAGCTAAATTAATTGTGAACGAGTGGAAGAACGGAGTTAAAAAAGATCCAGCTACTACATCATCAACATCATCATCAAATCATCATATTTCAACTGCATCTACTAGTGGTACACAAAAAAGTAAAATCCGTTCCTTTTTTTCCTTCTCTCTCTTGAAAAGATATTTCGATTCTTATATATATTTATCTAAATTGAAAACATTATTTCTTTTTATAGGTCCAAGTTTATCAAACGCTTCAACTAAAGATCCCAAATCACCAATCACAACGATTACAACTACAACAACAACTACAACAACAATGTCACCTATCAAACGTACTAGTTTAACAAATCCATCAAATACAACAAACACAACAATAAAGAAAAATAATAATATAAGAAGTTCAAAAACTGAATCTAATTTAAACTTTGAAATTTGGAAAGATAAAGTTAGAGATGGTAGTATGAAAGCTGTCTTCGATGCTTTAATTTTTGATTCAGATGCTCGTTAGTCAAAAAAAAAAAAAAAACTTCTTCCTTTTCTATATATTTTCTCTTTATACTTTATCTTGAGATTCATTAAATCTTTTGGGGTCATCTTTTTTAATCTCTTTATCATACTATATATATTCATAATAATAACAATAACAATAAAACCTTGATTCTAATCATATCACATTTGAAAGTGGTTTTGTTTGTTATTGTTATTATTATTATTATGAAAAAGAGATCAAAATTCGAAGTTATAATATCACATTCACCAACCGTTTTTGTTCTTAAAAAAAAAACAAAAGAGTTCCATTTAAATTGAAAGAGAATAAAACAAGCTAATCCTTTTTTTTTTTTCTTAGCTGCAGATTTAGTTTATGACAGAGCAAAAGAAGTAGAAATAGAAGTAAATAGAACAAATGATAGCATAAACTATAAAAATAAAATGAGATCATTAATATTTAATTTAAAAGATAAAAATAATCCAGGACTTAGAGAAGCAGTTGTAAGTGGTGAATTAAGTTGTAAAAAACTTTGTAGTATGGGACCTGCTGTAAGTATTTTTTTCATATTTTTTATAAGGAAAGAAGGAAGGAATAACTGAAAGTGTGTTTTTTTTTAATAAAAGGATATGGCGAGTGAAGAAAGGAAAGCACAAGATCGTAAATTAGCTGAAGAAAATTTATTCAAAGCTAGAGGTGCTGGGCCACAACAAGCCGAGACTGATGCATTTAGATGTGGTAGATGTGGTCAAAGGAAATGTACTTATGTAAGCCTTTCATCACATATTCTTTTTTTTTTCAGTTTTGCTAAATGTTTTTTTTTAGTATCAAATGCAAACTAGGTCGGCGGATGAACCTATGACGGTTAGTTTTTTAATCTCCCTTTCTTTCTTTCTTTTTTGTTTTTGGATTTATCGGACTGATTATCATTATTGGGTTTTATTGTAGACTTTCGTGACGTAAGTAATTTGACCTAAATGATATTACCCCATAAGTTTATTATCAGGACAATGAAATCTTTTTGATTATTCGAAACTGATTTTTCATTGTTCTGTTTGATCGTTTGCCTTGAATATATATATATATATATATAACGATATTTCAATACGATATTACTATATTCTTTATAAATTAGATGTGTGAATGTAAGTCATCTTGTTTAATTTTTCTCCACATTCAAAACCCAAGTCTTTTTTTTAAAAAAAATAAACTGTAAATCTGATACATTCCTTCATAAACCTTTTCATTCAAATTATTCTATCAACCAAAAAAAAAAAGTGTAACAATCGATGGAAAGTAAGTCGTCTTCACTTATACCCTCTCCAAACACATTCCATCCAATAACTCATTCTTTTTTTGGTTTTTCTTGATAGTTTTCTTAAAGAGCCAAAAAACCAAGAGTCGAGGAAATGGATGTGTTTATCTCTTTGTCCAAGAAAAATCAAAGCCTCAATCTACGTATACTACTCTTATCACCAGTTCTATTTCTTTTGTTTTATTTTCCCATTTGTTCACTTGCTACAGGGCTGAAGTTTTCGAGTTTCTTGAGGTCTTGTGTTTGTGTGTGTGCTTGTCGCTATATATAATATATACATATATTTCGGTATCTTTGTGGGTGATTTTTTTCAGGGATCGAGAGATGAGGGATATATTTTCTTTTCCATTTGTTGTTACATGAACAAAGTACCAAGAAAATCTTTGCTACATAGTTTTTTTTTTTTTTTGGTATTGTTTCCATTAATTGTC
>AWVX01030534.1:0-11141 GCA_000500245.1 Cronartium ribicola 11-2
AGATAAGGCCTAGCTGCAGCCAGTGAATTTATTCACTTTAAACTAGCTGTTTAACAAATCCAGCCAATTAGGGTCATTGAACCACTATTATAAGAGCTGAGTCACTAAAGCCATAGTAGCTAGATCCCAATTTTGTGATAATCACACTAATTGTTTTAGATCTAGGCTGACAACTGAACTTTACAGTATTGTGTCGCTAAATTCATTATTGTAACTACATTAGCATCATGGTACATATTTTCAATTGGTGAGCTTTTAACCGCTCCCAAGGCTAATCTGTTAGCTTCATTCTGTAAAAGAATAAACATTTTTGTCACTTTACCCTCTGTCCTTTTTTTGAACCAAACTACACACCCAAACAAAATTTGAGAATTAAGTATTGCTGTACTTAATGTTTTATGTTTCTTTGGGATTCATTCCCCAATAGCATCTGTTGATTCTTGTTAATTGGGAAAGTGTTGCTCTTCCTTTTTGATACATCTTGTGAATTTTAATTCCCATATAAACTTTTGGGTCAAGCCATAGTCCTAACCATTGGACTTTGGTTTTGGGTTGAAGTTCTTGAACTCCAAAGCTTAATTTTGGACTCATGTGTTTTTTGTGTGTAAAGTGTATTAATTGGGCTTTCTTCTGATCACAGATTGCTCCATGTCATTCTTAAAGTTATGTGCCAGAAAAGGAATGACTAGACCAGGATTTGAACCTGGGACCTCATCATAAGCTGAGACACTGTGCTAGAAGTGCTGCCTTTGACCACTAGGCTATCCAGTTAGTGTCCAGATGTGAAGAGCTATGCAACTGTTACAGTTGGTTAGTCAACTGAGTGTGTAGTGTACATAGCATGGATCAGTAGTGTATTTACCACACTTCAACAGTCATTGTCTCCACTGTAACAATTTTTCTCCTTCATCTTCCAAATCCATAATATTGTTGTCAATGTCCTTGTTTGCAACCAGGTGCATCACATTGTCTATAAAACCTACAGAGATCTTGTTTGAATTTAAGTCAACTTCCATGTCTATGAGTAGAGACAAGTTGTAGATAATATAAAGTATCACCAAGAGGGGTGAGCCCTGAGGTAGTCCATCTTCTATGCTGAATTTGTCTGATAAGAAATCTTGAAGCCTTGAGCATGTTGTTCTTTCTCTTAAAAATGTTTCAATTTGTTTGACAGTGTATTCCAGGCATTTGTTGAGTCTGAGTGTGTGTGTGCAAGCTGTTTTTGTAACATGGAGGTATAGACTGATTTCACATCTAAAAGAAGTCCTGATAAAATCTTTCCTTCCCTTCAATTTTGATGAATCCACAAGGTGAGTATGACAAACGCATCATCTGTACTATGTTTCCTTCTCCCTCCCATGTGTCCCTGTGCTAGGAACTTGTGTGTTTCTGCCCAATATGCAGTTCTGTGCACCACAAGTGTTTCACAAAATTTACCTAGGCAGCTTAGAAGCACAATTGGCCTATAAGCACCTAACTCTGAGTAGTCTTCTTTGTTTTGTTTTTCTAGGATCACTGACATTGCCTTTCACCATGTTATGGGAAAATAACCAAATATCAGGCATGTATTTGGTATTCTGGTTAGTTTCAGAGAAGATTTGTCTCAACTAATTTCAGGAGTTCATTCAGGATTCTGTCCACTCCTTTTGCTTTTTTTGAGGGGAGTTTTTGAAAATGTCCCAGTTGTTTTCGAAGACCTGGTGAAGTACACAGTTGTACATTAAGTGTGAGGAAATGTGGCCTGCAGCTCTATGAAAGAAGCTGTGAGGGGTTCAGCAGATGATGGACAAGATCAGGGGATAGGGTGAGCTTATACACTCTAAGCAGTCTAAGGACAAATAAAACAGTCTGGGTAACGAAGATGGTATTAGGTTGAAGGGTAAGATGGAAAATAGAGATTGGTTTAGTCAAACTAGAAAGAAAGAAAGGAATAATGAAAGAAGTGAGTGAGAAGGTTTGAGGGTAGGGGGTATGTACTTTCTCTTTCCAAAGACAAGGGAAAGAGAAAGTTTGTAGGCTGTATGAATATATATAAGTTTGAATCCCCCTCTTTTGGTTCTCTTGAGGTTTATCCTATTGAGTAAGTATTATGTGTATGTAGCTCAATATGCCTCTTGCTCAATGTGTCCTTCTCCTTATGGCTTTTCTACTGTATTGTGCTCTGTACTTGTTTAGGATGTATGTGTAATGAGTTAAGTATTTCTTCTATCCCCTTCATTTTTCAATTGGACACCAACAGTTTTTAAATGACACTTGAGACTTTGTGTTCTGTGATCAGCAGGTGCTCTAGTGGTACATTCTCATTTTGAGTATCTGGGATGTCAGCTGTGTTTCACATATTTTGGATGATTAAATTTCCTTCAATTAACAATTCAGCTTGTTCATTTTTATCTGTTGCTAGTGACCTATCCCTTTAATAAAGAGGTGCTACTGTGTTTGATCCCTGTACCTGTGAGTATTTGAAAGCTTTTAAGGTCAAGTTACCCTAAGACTTAGTGATAAACCTGATTTGAATTCA
Organism: Cronartium ribicola 11-2; assembly: GCA_000500245.1. NCBI lineage: Eukaryota > Fungi > Basidiomycota > Pucciniomycetes > Pucciniales > Coleosporiaceae > Cronartium > Cronartium ribicola. Next base: position 2,519 of record AWVX01030534.1, read on the forward strand.
CACCAGATAAGAGGAGCTAAGCAATACTCCAAGTCAGAACTCTATGACAACTGTATGACTATAAGAGAGAGAGGAATAGAGTTTTGAGCTAGATGTGGTGTTTGTATGGGAGAAGATAAAGGAAATCCACACCCAAACAATCCAGGCAATGGAGAGAGAAACAATATAAACATCTCAATAGCTTCTGGTGTTAAAGAGACACTACTATAGTCACTACTGTAGTGTTTTAACACAAGAAGGTGATTAAAAGAAAAAAGGACCAATTATATTCAGATAATTAAACACTAACAAATAAAGTAGTTGAGGTGTAGTGTCAAGTAGATTTAGTTAATAGTGTAGTAAAAGATTGATTGAATATATGATGATTCCAAAAGCCATGACAAAAGAGAGTGAGTTTATATATGAAAGAAACAAATAAATGAGAGAATGAAATAAGAGAAACAATATACAAGAGATTATAAAGGATAGATCCATAATGAGCCCACACTACATATCACATGGCTTCCAAATATGTAATCCCTGACTCCATGCTGGGTCAGTATCCAAGTTGGTGCCTAGTGTCCACAGATGTCTCAATCCAGATGTTTTGGTACAACCTTTCCCAAGGATTGTACCAATCCATTTTAGATGATTGGCGCAACAAGAGGTCCCCAGGCCCCTGTTAATCCAGAACTGTATTGTAACACCTATCTCCCCTAAACATGTCACTCATCCACTGTCATACATCTTGTCCTAGTTTGACCATGATGACAGTTGACACAAAAAGAAACATAAAACTATTGGAAATGATTCAAGAAAAAGGAGAATACATAAAAGAGATATTGTATATAGAAATGTAAGGTCCTCCTCGATCCTCTGTACTCAATACAAGAATATATCCTATTCCTGTATATGGGTAATCATAAGTGTATGTGTATGTATGCTTATGGTTTTGTTAGCTATGGGTTATTATGACTAACCCCATAATATGCCCAAGCTGACACATATGCTATAGTGATATGACATGATAGAAGCAGACATGATATGTGTAATTGTCAGAAAGTAGGATATATTACACGCCTAATAAGGGCTCATTGTAATATATTGTTTACTTCTGATAAAGAGAGATTAATAAGTCAATTGAGACTTACAAATCACGAGACTACAGTTCCTGTAAAGGGATTAGAGAGAGAAATTTATCTTCAGAGAGGCTCTGAGTAAGGGATGTAAACAAAGCAAAAAGGTAAATGATGATAATGTCTCAAGGCTAGTATTTAAGGGAATAATAGTTCTGATGAATAGTAAGTAATATAATGATTGAATGTAATGATGATTATTGAAACACACAAGAGGAGACAACTATTTATAAAGATTGAGAGAATGAGAAAGAGAAAGAGAAAGAGAAAGAGAAAGAGTTACTAAGTCACAAGAGAAAACAAGCAGATTCACCAGATTACAAATGAATGAGTCATCAGTGAATGATGTAATGAGAAAGATGAGCAAATAGGGAAACCACAAGCCTACAGTACCACCAGTGCTGTTATTAAAGAATCCTGAGGCCAAGGCTCACAGTCAAAGCTCCAGACCTTCTGTCTTCCACTCCACCAGATGAGGACAGTTGGTTTTAGATGAGGCAGCACTGTGTGTGACCAATACATGTGCACAGTCCAACTGGAACAAAGACCACAAGAACTTGTCTTCTTTAAATCATGTGACAGACTTATCTGTGTCTTTCCATTTGATTTACAAAAGGATAAGCTCATGTGAACAGTTGAGAGAAAGAGATATATCAAAGAGGAATAGAAATCATGACAAAACATATCCAAGTGTCCAGTCCACGAAAGCTATTTCCCATTTTAAGCATAGATATGCTACAGTATGAGTACTGGTTGTTACAGTACAGTAACTATATGTAATACATCACCACTGATTACGAGTGTTCATGTATTACAGTAAATAATTACAGTTAATGGATACAGTACTGTGTATATGTTACAGTACTGTATGTAAATGATTACAGTACTGATTTTATATGTAATGTCATCAGTGCTGTATGTAAAAAGTATGTAATTTGTCAGCCATGAGACAATCTGGTTTCCTCAGATTGTGCCATGGCTGACAGTAATCATTGACAAAAAATTATCCAGTGATTGCATTTTGGTTTGTTGATGCTTCTCTTAACATAATCATTCCATTACCAGTAACACTGTGCTGCACTGTATGATCCACTTAAGATCATCCATTGGCATGCTTGGTTTCGTTCTTGGATTTAGTGTTTTCTCTTCATTCCACCGCACCTTGTGCTGGTGTTTTTTTTTTTTGACCATCTTACCTTGTTTCAGAAAAGTGCCTGAGATTGCATCTGTAATTTGAGAAACCCCCCATGTCAATTTTGGTGAGGGATTGAAAGGATTTGGGAAGATCACTTAGCCCGCTTTCTACATCATTGTAATAGGTTGCTTTTGCTAGTGTTTTTGAGCCAGGCTGAGTTATGTTTCTGCATCAGCAATTGTTCTTCTTAAGTGAATTTCTGTTATCAAGACATGATGCTCTGAGCCATGAATTTTGGATTGTTGTCACTCCTTTGGTTTTTTCTTTGTTTGACAATTCAAAATTAATCCCAAGTGAGGTCTACAGTGATTGGTTTACCTCTGGCTCAAAGGGTAAAAAGTTGAAACCTTTTTTCTGTGAGTTGATCTTAAAAACCTGCACTTGCACAGGTGTGTATTAGTTCTCTTCATACTGGGTGAGTGTGGTGGTAATTTGGTGGGTTCCAATTTTGGTGATGTAGGTTAGCATCCATCCCTATGATGGTTGCTAGCTTTCTGTCATTGAGGTCAATCAACCAATTTTGGAGGACTGGCAAACCAGTGTTGTGTCATGGTGGGTTGTATACTGATAATACATGGAATTGGGACATCTTTCCACCTGGGATTGATGTTTCCACTGCTGTAAGGTAAGGAGACTTGCTTGGTAACATTTTTATTTGCCAAGAGGGCATTTTACTTGGAAATATAGCTGCCTGTTCAGATTCTGTCATGATATGTTGGGGCTAAGTAATCATAAGCCATGTAATTGAGCCACACCAGGTGGGATGGTAGTTGTAGTGTGTGTGTGGGTTTACCCACAGTTCCTGTGGAATGAGTATCAAATAAAAAAATTATCAGCAAGTAGGTTCTGTACAACAATGTGTCTGTTGAAACAGTTTAGTTGAGCAATTTTCAAGCTAGTGTTATCTAAATTGAGAGCATAAGAGTCAGCAACTATTGTGTCTAATGCCATTAAAGATCGCTGTGAAGGGGGAAAAATGGGAGCAGAAAGAGAACTTCATATATCTTGAATGTTGGTTGTTCTTAACATGATTGAGGTGTTGATTTAGGTAAGCTTTTGGATCTGATGGGGCAGTTTGCACTTGAGGCAGTGTGTGAGTATTTCTCACTTGTCTTGTCAACTTGAATCTAGGGGTTCAGAATTTTGTCTTGTGCAACACATCTTACACAATGAGGGTAGTCAGGTTGGAGGTTTGAGCACATTCTCAAGTCATGGTTGGCTCCACAATGTTTGCAAAGAAAAATATTTTTACATTGCAAACTAATTTGGCTGGGTTCTTGACAATGAAAATGTGAGACAATAAAGATTGAACAGACCAGGATTTGAACCCAGGACCTCAACATGTAAGCTACAACACAATGCTAGACATGCTGCCTTGAACCACTAGGCTATCCAGCCATTTCCAATGTGATGGCTTATGTGTAGGAGACAGAAAACAACCCTTGTGATATGGTCTGGATCACAATTGGAGACAGCAGAAACCATGTAAGAGTAAGGGTGTTGGATCACTTTAACATGAAGCAGATTATAGAATCATCAACAGAGAACACTGTACTCTGCTCTTTTTGTATGCTCTGACCCTTAGACTGTTCCCTTCAAAGTATACTGAACCTCTAATCATCTTACTAGTCAGCTCTTTGTCTAATAAATTTACAAGAATGGATCCACTTGTCTGGCCTGGGTAAGAAGGCTTGCTGAGCCATTGTATGGATTGGATTTTCTCCAAGGGGATTAGGTTCTGTTCAGCCAGTATGTTCTTGATGCTTTTGGTTTCTGGGTATATGTCCATTGGAACTGAGTTGATAACCACTGGGAACACTGCAGGGGTTGTAATCAGAATTGGATCAGCTAGGGTAGACCAAGAGCTTTTGTTTTTGAGTAACCAATCAGCTTCTGCTTGGGTTGCTGTGAACAACTTAATACTTCCTGACAGAAGACTGCTGCTCCCTGTACCTCAAGTTTTCCACCAGCAATTGACACTTCCATTTGAGCAAGGGCCCTTGATTCACGCATTGAACAATTTCCATAGGTTTGATTCCCTCAAATGGCTTTTTCCCTTCTGCACTGCATATCACTACCTGACTTGGTCAAAACATGTTAATGATGTGGTTCAAGGGAGGCGGTTGTGGGATCTGGTTTTTTGATACAACTTTCAAACCGTTAGTCGCAGCCGTTGCCCAGGTTTAGGTTTTCTCCGTTCATGTTAGGTTGTGAGGTCATGGGTGCATTTCGTGGATGAGTTATCAATTTGAGTTGTTGTTTGAGTTTGTCTAATCTTTGAGCTGCTACATTTGATGCCTTAAGTTGAGCTTCCATCGCGTTCATCCGTAGAGACATTTCCTTCATTGATAAGATCAAAGCCGACATGATAGGGACTAATTGTGCCGGGACCACCACATCACCGTTCTCGAGTTTATCCGTGAGTAGGTGTTCCCAAAGGTCAGGTATTGTCATGCTTTCCAATCTTCTAGCTGGCTCGTCGGGAGTCGCTGTTGACATATCCAAATCTATATCAATTCCGGTGGGCATCGCGTTTCCACTCGCGTTTGACGCGTTCGGTCGCAGTGGAGCTGGTCGGGATCGTTTCGGGCGGGTAAGAGGAGGAGGTCCAGGCGGCATAGAGGAATTATGAAGACAATAAAAGGAGTTATAGTTGTTTTGATGGAGTGATGATGGGAAGGACGATGAAGAAAGACGCGATTGCGCAGTCACTGCGCAAAAGTTAGATATAGTGGTACGAAGTCAGAAATTTCCACGCTGTGGGTTCAAAGCCTCGGCTGGAGATACTCCAATACACAAAATGTAGTATATGTGCTGTGACGAGTACAGCCTGTGAAAGTGCTGAGCAGTCCTCATGACTAGCACTAGGTCTAAACTTGATTAAGTTACTGGATCAAGATGGGCAAAGTCTGTGGTAGGACCACGGTCAGCTTCACGTTTGGGGTTGGTTTTGATTGAAAGTCCGGATATGTTACGAGAGCTTAAAGGGACGTGAGATGTGTGAGAATAGGAGTCGTGTTCCCATGAAGGGTGAACGAAGATCGATGGACGAGGGTGAGTGTACATGGTTGTAGTCTGGGAATGACTCATGCTTCTGGCATAAGCATAACCACTTATGTTTCTATCCGTATTGGATATACGAATGAGAGGAAAACAGATATTATACATAATATTTCGACGAAGGAAAAACCCGTAGAGCTTGGTATATTATAAGACTTTATATATTGATTCTTAATTTACAATTTCTATCTAATTTGTAATAGGTATTCTCCGTAGACATATTCATCTGATTATCAAATTATCCTTAGTTACATTTGTCATAGTCTCTTAGCTACTATGTGATCCGTAGTACTGTACTGAAATGAAAAGATTTGATTTGATGATTACAGTGAGGTATATTGATTGAAGGATGGCTCATCGGTTGTCCAGTCGAGAATATTTTGCTGCAAGAGGTGGTTGATGAGACAAATACATAATGTATGACAATTTCAGGCCCAGTCTAGGAAATACAGTACCCTAAGTATCATTTAAAATTCTCACTTGGGTCTAGTCCTTTTGCAATTTAATTAATTCTTCACCTTTTAAATTCCAAATCCACTTCGGCCATTTTGATTTTGATTTTTTTTTCGCCCCTCGGTCCTCGCTGGAAATCGGTCTCCTCTATCTTCAACACTTGAACTCTCCGTCTGCGCCACAATTTGACTCTCGCCTTCCTTTTCACACCTCAGCCTGCTCGGCATGCGTCCTTCACTTGTGCCCATACTTCTAACCGCCGCCGCGGCATCCGTCGCTGCCCATCATCCTGCCGACTTCCACAGTTGTCGACCACTTCAGAAACGTCAACTGACGGCTGTCGGCGGTGGCGAGGGCGGAGCTTCCGCTGGTCCTGCTAGTTCGCCTCAGTACGTCCTTACCTTTCAGACCAATCTCCTCCCATCACCCTTCAGCCTCTCGACTCACGACTTCTCTTTCCTTCAACAGAGCCGCCGGATACAGCTGCGACGCTAATTCTTGCAAGCTCCCCAAATGTCAATGTGCCAACACCTCTCCTCCCGGAGGACTCAATCCGACCGATGTACCTCAGTTCATCGTCTTCACCGGTTTGCCACCTAGCTCTTCCCTATCACTCACCCCCTTGAGCATAACCCATTAAACCATTTTCTCCACGTTGTAGCCGATGATGCTGTTCAATCTTACACCATCAACGCCGTCAATCAATTTCTTGCTCAGAGGAAGAACCCCAACGGTTGTCAACCCAAGGTACCATCACCGACCAATCTCCTATCTTCTATCACTCATTTCACTGAACTAGAACCTTTTTTGGGCTTTGTAGATGACTTACTTTGTCTCACTTAATTACACAAACTACTCCATGGTCACCGATTGGTATATAGCCGGGAACGAGATTGCGGATCACACCGTGAGTTGGATTTAATTCTGCTCCCCTGGATTTTACAACTTGAGAACGCTCATTTTTTTTCTTTTCTTTTCTACAGATGACCCATGTGGGTGACGCACCAGTGAACGAGATCGATGGCAACATTATCGCTCTCAACTCGCTCTCCGGGATTCCAATTTCCGAGATCCAGGGTTTCCGAGCACCCTACCTCAATTACAGTGTCAATACTATGCAACATCTCAAGGATGCAGGGTTCACTTACGATTCCTCTACCACCTCCGCTACACCTGCTAACATAACCGGCACCGACGCTTACTGGCCTTACACCCTCGACAGTGGGTTCGCTAACGATTGTTTGTCCGTATCCGGCTTATGTCAGGGTAAAGTGAAGCTTCCAGGCGTACGTGATCTTCTTACCTCATCCATTTGCGTAACTGTCATCATGGGTTTAATGAGCGTTGTGTGTTTGATGATTTTTAGATGTGGGAGATTCCAATGTACGGAATCTTTGACGAGAAGCAATCAGCAGGTGTACATCTGATGGACCCTTGGCTTGATGACCCTAACCCGGACAACGTATTGAACTGGATGAAGTCGACTTTCTTGACTCACTACAATGGGAACCGACAACCTTTTGGACTCTACACTCATCCTATTCATCTTGCCACCGGTTACCCAGGCTTGACGGACCCTGTAGCGATGATTAAGATGGTCAACGCATTCTTAGATTGGGCTCAACAAATGCAAGGTGTCTGGATCGTCTCAAATGCTCAACTATTGAGCTATGTCCAGAACCCGGTCAAGATCAGTAACCTCAACAGTGTCACTGCCCTTGGTTGCTCTACCCCCGCGGTGTCTGATAAGATTTGTAATGGTGCGTGAACAAATGCTACCTCTCTAACCGCATCAGCTGCTAATCTTGCTCTGATCCTTTGTAGGAATGTTACCTAACGAGCTTGGCTTACTACAGAACTGCGCATTCACTGACTTTCCCTTCACCACCTGTTATGGTTGTCCAAGCGTGCCCCCGACACCAATGAACCCACTTCCGCCACAAGCCTCGGGAAGTGGTGCTCCTCGATACCGACTCCCAGCTAACTGTTCTACGCCTTTCTGGGACCCAATCGGTAACAAGTGTCTTTGCAACTCTGCCAGTTGTCAATTCACTGACCAGACAAGACCAATTGGTCCTAATGGCGCTAATCTTACTGGTGGAGGTAGCGGTAGCTCTAATGGATCGACCAGCACCCCCAATATCTATACACCTTTCAAGAATGATGGTATTCGTCTTGAATTCACTTCTACCACCGCTTGTCTGCTTGTCTTTGCTCTTTTGAGCGTGCTTGGTGCCTAATAAGATTGTACCTACGTTTACCCATCATCTATATAATCGTTGCTCTGATCTGTACCGCCTTCCTTAGGTTTGGCATCTACTTCTTTACTCCTCATACTTATTATATCCCTATCATTACTTACTTACTGGAATGGAGAAGAACCAGGACAAAGTATCTATTTTATCTCTCCCTATATTTTTACAAAATTGCACACATTTTGTTCACATATTTGATTTCCTCTCATGTCCACCCATTTACGTTTAATGTATAGTTTTTCTTAAAGCTTGTTATTTAGGATCTCCCGATGTGGACCTATTTTTTCTTTTTCTTCTCTCAGTAATCGGGGGATGAAGATATTGTTGTGAAAATCCTTTTTTTTTTTGCAATTTGGTCGTTAGTGTCAAAAGCCTTCAAATGTCCCACATTTCCGGCGACTCTACCCGCAGTTGCAGTTATCATTGGTCCGCGTAGCCAAGTGAAGGACCCTCGAGACACGAGGACCTTACACATGTTTTGTTTTAACACTAAATCAGACAAAACATCTATTTACCCTTCAATTATGTGATCAAGAAAAAAAAAA
>AWVX01030563.1:0-14295 GCA_000500245.1 Cronartium ribicola 11-2
AAAAAACCTTCATTGTCAAAAAAACCCCAATGGAGTCAAAAATTTTACATCTCAGGGTTTGACTTGATCTATTCATAAAATGTACTGGGAATAAGTACATATTGTTCCTATTGAGGGATAATTCAAAGAGGGCTAATACTTCATCACAAAACACGTCTTTTCAAACTGACAAGCCAGTCTTCACCTTTAATTGGGAGTTCTCAACTTGTCAACACATAAACCCCCACCACCACCATAGTGTTGTCAGAAGTTGATCGACTTTATTAAACCAAACAGAACCCAAAGTAATTGCTCTCTCAAATTGTTAACCATCTCCTGAGCCTAAGCTTCAAGACATTACATTATTACTGAATTTCTCTATGAGCTTCTTAAATCAATCATCTCATAATAATATAGAGTAACTTAAATTTTGCAAGAAAAAAAACGTCATTCTCTGCTTTTGTCACGGCAACAGTGTACTTCTGTTTTGTAGTTTTGATAGCTAGGGCAACAAAAAAAAAAAAAGAAACACAGTAGAAAGGTTGTACAAAAATGACAAAGTATAACATTTCATGAGATCATAGCTTCAGCTTCGAACCCAGCGTTCTTAGCCAAGATCACTAATCCCTCCAACACATGCGAATACGGAATGAACTCCTCCGTTCCCAACTCCGCCCGTTCTGTGTTACCCAACCTGACTGGTGTTGTATGTGTTTGGAAACCTGAGATCGATTTGGGTTTTCCAGCTTGGCCCACAATGTTCACAGCCTGGCCTACCCGTACCGTAGTCTCGATCGGCTTGCCTTCTTCGTCAAACGTCATCAAGAATCGCTAAAGTTCAATCGCCTCATCAGCCATACGCTTCAGATGTTACGAGACATTGCATAAGGAGAGAGAGAGAAGGAACGTACAGGATACATCGCAGGCGTCAAGAGGAACAGAAGCCAGTGTGATTTGTCCAGAATCACTACCATTCCCATTGTCAAATTCATCAGCTCTCAAGTTTTTGAGTTCGACATTTACTTGTGTTCACTTACATGACTTTGCGTCGGTGAATGCCAGAATAGTGGATAGAAGACCGGCCACAGCGACAGGGGACATGATCTGTCGATCCGTATGGAATGGTCCCAACCCCAACGTGCCTTTGCCAAGATGAACAAGACCCTATAGTTTTGTTTATGAAGTCGGTCAAGTAAGCTTTCCTTGATCTTATTCCCACCCCATTTTTTTCACTTACCTGTGCGACCCTGACCATAAATAGACAATCAGGCTCTCGGTAGTAATACGTCGATAGCTGTCGCAACATTTGGGCAAGGCGTGCGTTATTCGTACCCGCACCCACCAAACCCATCGCAAAGATCGAGTTCAAGGCTACATTCAGGTCGCTATCATGAGAGTACTTCGACAGCGTGTCTAGAACAGGCAAGATAGGGTCCGAGACTGAGATGAGACCAAGGGCCAATGGCACTGCTCGCCGGATCGGCGCTTCGCCGTATTGCATCTGTTCCATCCATAGACACAAAAATGCAATGTCAGCAAATTCAACGTCTTCAATATTTTCGAAAGTTCAAACAACGCACCAGATGCCCGAAATGCCGTAGCGACATCTCTGCTCCCACATCCTCACCCATCGCAATAATTGCAATCCCCAACACAGCCAATTGCTGGTGAAGCGTCGTCTGTTCCGACGCCTCCTCGGGCTTTTCGTCCTCCTTATTCTGGTCCTCCTCGTTCACAGTGCTATCGCTACTAGGTAAATGATGATCAGCACAGTGATGAAGCATCGATTGAATCTTCAACACATTCCCTGTCCCTGCAAAGAGGCAGGACTCAAGAATGACAAGGGTTTGTTTGCCAACAGCGTGATCGACGGCCTTGAGCGTCTCAATGATCGCATCCGCCGAGTCGGTCGAATCTTGCTGGCCGAGGTAGAGCAAGGCGAGACCTAGACCAAGGTATCGGCTCCATTTGCTGTTGAGTTGCTCGTGGTCACGCTCCATCATGGCTTGAAGAATTGTCCGGGCAATATCACCGTGACCGCTACCAACAAAGATGAAGCCCAGAGCTAGTGCTGCTATACTAGATATCTCGATCGAGATCGAGAGGTCCTCCACATGAGGTAACAAAAGGCTCAGAATATCCTCACGGTGCGTCCCAGCATAGGCGATCCCGATTCCGATGATGGCTGCAACTCTGATATTGACGACAGGTGAAGTGATGTTATCGGCCAAGAGAGCTAACGCCACGTCCATCTCCGTCCGAACACCAGAATGGAGCAATCCGTTGGCGAGCAACGCACCCGCTTTGATGTAGTCTTCGGTTGCGTAGGTGTATTTGTCAATCTGGCTAATGCCTCCATCCGTGTCCCATAGTAAACTGACACCCAGGGAGGCAGCCGCACTCATCATACCATCGTCCTTGTTCTTGTAAATCCAACTGAGACCGTCCTCTAAATTTACCATCAGCTTATCGTTTCCGAAACCAGCATTGACAAACGCGTTCACGAATGTGCCCGCCAAGTTTTGTTTAGCCGAGTCCACTTTGGCATTGGCGGAGGACGGGATGTTCTCGAGATGAGACTTATAGATCTCCTCCAATGTCTTGGGTTCGGTCACGTTCAGGTTCGCGCCAAACGCCTTGAAATGCGTCGTGAGCTTGGTGTTGTTGAGTACATCATTAAGCTCTTCGCTCTCCGTCAAATCGGTCGAGAGTGCAGGCAACTGATGACGAGCGAGAAGATGTGCAAGCTGAAGTTTCATTGTGTCATTTGATGCCGCGTCAAAGTCTTCCTTGACCCCAATCTTGTCGCCCATCTTGATATCGACCATCATCGCTTCTGAGAACCGAGAATGTGTGCGATAGATTGCCCGGCATGCCTTGAGAAAGTTGGTGTCATCTGGTGGCACCAGGAAGTTTACACACGAAAGCATGTAATTACAGACTCGAGAATAATTGTCTGAGATCAAATAGGAAAAGAGGACACATGAGACTGAGTTTTTCAAGAGCAATCAAGACTAGCGACGCTGCTCTACGTACGTTCACCCACTAGTGACACAATATCGTCAATACTTTCGAGCTCCAGTAAAAGGTCTACCGCATCGGCCTCTCCATTGTGGCTCAACAAGAACGGTACCAGCTTCATTGCGAGCTGGTGGAGGTCCTTCCGTCTCGAAACCTGTTCCCCGTTCTCGAGCTCACCCTCGGTATAATCCAAGTCCGATTTGAACTGAAGCGCAAGATAAGCTTCACCAATCTCCGCTGCCAAATGTCGGACATACTCGTGACCCCAAACCCCAGGATCTTCGCCTTCGTGAGCTGGATCCAGCTTGTGACCTCTCAACCTAAAAGAGAGCGTCTCACGCAGGCCACTATCGGAATAAGTCATAGCCAAGACAGATATGATGTCGGCTAGGAGAGTTCGATCGGCTGATGATACGCCCGGGACCGTACCGGGCTCGACTTGGAATGGCGGAGGCGGGGGAACAGCTTTTGAAGTTTTACCAATGGTCGACGTTGGGTTTGCTTCAGGCTTAAGCGTAGAGGTAGGCTCATCTTTTGGTTTAGGTGAGTTGGATTCCGTCTTCTGGGACACGCTCGGACCGTCTTCTTTTTTCTCTGAATCTGCCGAAGGCTGAGACTCGTCTTGCTTCTCAGCGATAGCAACGAGTGAAAGCTCATGCTTGACCTCTTCATCCTCTTTTTTGGCCTGCTCGTACTCTTCCTTGGTGCCCCAGCTGTAAAAGATTGTTTGCAGATCGCCGAAGAAAGGTCTGAGGAATTTCAACGGTTTGGGCACCGATGTCATTGAAGATGTTGATGTCCGAATGAGACTCCTCAGCATCTCCAGCGTCGGTTTGTATAGCTGCCGATCGCCTTCCTATATACCATGATTTATGAAAGAAATTAAGCTCTATTAATGAAGGTCAGGCGTTAAATGGAAATGGTATCATCGATTGACTTGCTTTCAGTCTTTGAACCAGCATCTCCAACTCCTCCTTGAGAGCCGCATCCTCATCGCTCTGAGTGAGTTGTCACAGTGGTGATTTGATATGCACCATCAAGCACAGTTAGTTTTCGGGTGAGAAGGAGGATGAGTGCTTGAGACCGCGCACAAGTTCTTGGATTTGATTCTTCTTATCATTGAGCTTAGTGGCCACTTCTTGACCGTTCAATCCACCCCCTTCGCCGTTTGTTTTTGTAGGCTTGTCGTCTTTCTTCTCAGGGTCTTTAGCTGGAATGGGGGCAACGAGAGATTCGGCGGGGTCTCGAGCCATAGTGATGGTGGTAGGTGGTAGGTTGGGTAGGGATAGGAAGGTAGGCAAGAGAATAGAAGAGTGAATTTAGAGACTGATGTCAAGTTTTAGTGTAAGGTCGAATGTTGATCGATCGATTGAAATGACGCGCAAGCTTAGAAAGAGTCGAACAATATGATCACGTCAGCACTCATAACACAGAACACACCACACTCATGTAAGGTATGCACCGTAGCTGTAAGCCGGTACAGGGCACGGGGCCGGGACAGTACCGAGGGCCATCACTGTGTAGTGTCAACGGCACTTTGATTTGGACTGAAATCGAATTCAGCTCACTCCACAAAATCATCCAAACCTCGAAATCAACCTCATATTCAACTATCTCACCGAGCCATCTCTCTCTGAAACCACAGCCACACCTTTGTCTCAATCTCCAAACACTCTCACATAATGCCGAAAGCTGAGAAAGGCACCCCGAAGGCGATTGCCAATGCTATGAAATCTAAAGGTCTTCAGCGTTTACGATGGTATTGTCAAGTTTGCGAAAAACAGGTCAGTCATCCTCTCTAAAACCTCTGAAACAGAGCCGAAGTCTGCTTCGACTCGAAGTAATATCTAGATCAGATTCTAACGCTTTCCTCTCATTCTTCTTCTGCTCAGTGTCGAGATGAGAACGGATTCAGTGAGTTTGCCATAATTTTGAACGCCACCCCCTAATCGATCTGATCACCCTGAATCTCAACATTTCTCATTCTTGGCCCCTGCCTTCATCAGAATGTCATACCATGAGCGAAGGTCATCTACGGCAGATGTTGGTGGTGGGTGAGAATGCTGGGAAACATATCAACCAATACAGCGAGGACTTCAAACGAGATTTTCTTGCTCTGATCAGTCGAAGGTGCGTTTCAAGAAGCCCACCTGCCTTTCTTCTCACCCCTCACCAAAGGATCTTTCCAACATAACATGATCTGACATTTCTCTCTTCTCGGGCATGGATCTTATCAGGTGGGGCACCAAACGCGTCTTGGCAAATATGGTATACCAAGAGTACATCGCCGATAAGCATCACTTACACATGAATGCTACTCAATGGGTTACGCTCACCGATTTCTGCAAACAAATGGGTCGCGAGGGAGTGATGCATGTGGAAGAGACTGAGAAGGGCTGGTACATTGCTTGGATTGACAATTCACCACAGGCCCTTGCTCGTCAAGCTGCTAACCAGGCCAAGGAGCGCTCAGAGATGGACGACGAGCAACGGATGCGCAAGTTAATTGCCGAGCAGATCGACAAGGCTAATCGGGAACAAGCCGAGCGCCGCTCTGGACCCACGCCTACTGAAACCACCACCAGCTCTCAAATTCCCACCCCTCAACAAATCCTTCAACGTGATCCAGCTAGTGAACCTATCCAGCTGAGCTTTGGTATCAAAGCCTCATCGATATCTTCCTCATCTTCCGCTCCTCAAACCGAAGTTGCTTCGCATTCGACACCCACTACCTCTGCTCCCATCTCTCTTACCCGGCCCTTATCCAACGCTGGTCCATCCACCAATCCTAAGCCAAATCCATTTAAGAAGGTAACCAACCCGCTCAAGAGCTCGGGCGCAAGTAGCTCCAAGAAGATCGAGTCGAGCACTACTCGTTCACTCACCGCACCCAAGAGCGCTCTTGAATCGATCATCGCCGAAGAAGAGGCCCGGAAACGAAAGATCTCACAGGCCACTTGGAGTGGTCCGGCAGGCCATGGAGCACAGGGGCTCCAAGTTCGTGGGCCAAGACGTTGATTCCAGTGCAATCTCTCGTTTGTTTAGTTTTTCCTTCGGTATGACTTTCACTTCCATACCCTTGGTCAGATAACCATATGTACAGGTCTGATGGTGTAAATTGTATCCATATGAAATTCTATGCCTTAAGGTGATGAATGTGTCGTTGAGCGAAGTTCTTGTTTGAAGTAAGAGTTGCCTGACATGCTCTTCAGAGTAACGGAAATTCCCTTGTATCAGACTTGCACCTACAATCTTGTTGGTTGAGGAACAAGAGTATTTTGCAATTCTTAAGGGCTCAACCAACACCCTAAGCAAATACCTCTGCCAAAAGCAGGGCATAAGTTCTCCGACAAGCTGAAATTACTTGACTTTGGTTTGTACATTCACTGTACCCTGAAGGGGGGGCAGTGATTCAAGCCCAATCACTTCTTTCAATCATGGCTACAGTAGGAAGACTCGAACCAAGCAGTCAAAGACAAGAAAAGAAAAAGAAGTTAATTTATTAAGTAGATGACTATATTTACAATCGCACCTACATCCATCGATTCTGATACAACATTTGACAAACAGCCCAGGCCCCATCTCTACAAACGGCCATATCTTTGAACCCCATCAAACCTTCATATAGTGAGTTACACACAAAAACGACCTGAGAGCGATCAAAAAAAAGTATGACCAAGAAAGGAAAGATAATGCGAACAGATGTTATATTATCGTCAAGCCCGAGTGTCAGTTGACATTCTTCGGAGTTACTTTTGATCAACCGCACCTGCACCCCTTGAGCAACCAGACCAGCATCGCGTCTTGCAATTTTGTAAAGAGTGGATGAACCGGTGCACCAATGCCTTCAATCGACCTGCCCGAGGTTCCTCCCACAACTCACAGCTTTTCTCCATCGAAAGATTCACCAAGCCCACCTCGCTCAGTAACTCAAAGTAGTTCCGGTCTACCGTCGAACCGTAATCCAATCCAAACCTAGCAAACAGTCGAGCCCGTTGACGCTCGTCTAGACTCGCCCACACCTCCGCAGTCTTATCTTTCGTATCCCCGAGCGCCGTCGGCATCTGCGGCGCTTCCTTGACTTTTGATTTCTCCTTCTCGCCCATGCTCTCGTTTCCTTCGAGCCGCTCGTGGGAACCGAGTATGGTAGTGGTAGCTGTGGGCGTACTAGTAGACTGAGCTTGAGAATTATTGACCGCTTCCTGAAGTTGTGAACCTCCGTTCAGCCTCTTCTCTTTGATGCCCGTCCTGTGCTTTGGCCCGACTACATTATTTTCTCGTCTGTGAGCACGGCCAAAGATCACACAGCCTGAAAGCTTCCACATCAACCAGTGTCTCTCTTCAACAGAGCTCTTGCGTTGAGGAGCACGCCACTTCTTCGTTCGATGTCAACTCGGCTCCGTAGCTTTTCAAACAAAGACAGGCGGATTCTAAGTCTTCGAGATTACGAGTCGGTATAGTATGCGGTTGGGACAATGATTTTTTCCGTTTTTCAGATATCTCGATTTGTAGCACTGCACTGTAGCCGGACCGGCTGGATAACATGTGAATGTAATGATTGAATCAAGGGATTGGTAAGCATGGTCGTCATAGAAGCGTGATAGGGAATCGGGAGAGCATAACGCACTGAGGAAAGCTGGGTTCAAGCTTGGTATACCCCTCGTCCAGTCAAGATATCTGTGCTTTCCTGTGTCAGGTTTGGTTCTGATCGAAATAACGAGATCGAGGAACCCGTCAATACGGAAAAAGGGTTGAATGAGTTTGAACTTGTCGTTTGATGGACAAAGACGAACCAGAAGCAGCAACAGCGTTCGAGGTGCGTAGGGACTCTCGACAGTGGGTTTCTGTGAGAACTAACAATGATGTATTGGATCGGAACAGATCGGACTGGCACCACGAAACAGTTGAAGTAGTCCGCATATAGCCAAGTCAAGCCAAGCCGGTCTTAGAACGGAGGCTGTGTCAGCTACGATGAGCTGACCGTCGTGCGCCCTCTCGGACGCTGCTTTTAAAAACTTTGATTCAGGGGCTTTCAGGGCCCAGTGTGAGGTTCATCGGTAATGAAGACAAGCAGAAATACAAATAGCACTTGATAGCAGTAACTAAGATTGCGTAAAATGGTGAGGTATGGGGGTATACAGGGGTACAGTACTTGACAACTTGTACATACAGCTACTAGCATATGCTTATACGCAGCTGTATATATGTATGCCTAACTCCCTCCGGCCCGGACTCCCGTGTTCATTCATCTTTGACGGGAGATTCCCTACGGGGGGGTTGCGCGGGCGAGGCGAGAGAGGAGAGAGAGATGACTTACCTGATTGCTCTTACAGGCTTTGAGACCCAGTTGCGCGACCAGCAGCGCGAAGCGGATCATTTTTTTTAACTCTCTATTTTAAAACGCTACACTCTTACCACTCACCCGACCTGTTGGATGCAACTCGATCGTCGAACCACGGCGAGCAGAAGCCCCCCACGTCAACAAAAACATCACCACCCACCAAACGACAAAACACACCGCCCCACATGGACGCACCGTACAAGTCCATCGACTTCTTCATGAGGATGCCGACGATGGTGAAGAATTCCCTGATTATCCTCGACGCGGCCGGTACCAAGTTCCTCGCGTGAAAGAACCGACTTTGGGATACCGTTGACTAGGTCACCAACATCGACAACTATCTCGCTACCAAATGACCTCCCGGAGACGAACGTCACGACAGCGTAATCAGGTCGATGATCATTTGCTCGGTAGACGAATCTCGTCCCACAGATCAAGCAATTGTGGTCGGCAAAGCAGACTTTCAATTACTTAAAATCCTTGTTCCACTTCCCTACCGTACCACCCACATCAGCACATGGCAAGACATCATGGGCATATGTTTCGAACGAGGCGACTCGTTAAACACCTACCTTGCAAAGGTTCGATCGAAAGTCGAAGACCTGGACCAAACGGGTTTCGCGTGGACGAAGGATTCTTTTCTCGGCGTGTGTATGCAACTCGGCTTACCGACGTCCGGGGAGGAATCATTTTCAAATGTAAACATGATACTGTAGTTTTGAAAAACAATGTCATCAGCTCCTCGAGAGCTCTTCACTGATGGTCCGTGCGCAGGGCAATCCCAGACCTTCTGCAGGGAATTTTGGGGCCGGATCATCCCTTCATCCTCCCCTCTTCTTCGACCTCCTTCCACTTCCCTTTCAACTCATTGGCCCCGACTCTCCCTCACCACCTCCTTCCCGCTCCATTCACCTCAACCTCTCATCCATGGTCAAGTATAGTCCTGATATCAAAAATCTTGTAGCACAGATGTTCATTGATGGCAACACTCAGCAAGAGATCAACCAAACCCTTTCAACTCATTGGCCCCGACTCTCCCTCACCACCTCCTTCCCGCTCCATTCACCTCAACCTCTCATCCATGGTCAAGTATAGTCCTGATATCAAAAATCTTGTAGCACAGATGTTCATTGATGGCAACACTCAGCAAGAGATCAACCAAACCCTTTCATCTCCTTCTGCACCCTGATGTGATGAAAGGCCCTCTATAGAACTACCCAAAGTGCAGTCTGTGACCCAGCCATGTATGAAAGATGAGGCCAACTGTTCTCTTTTTCAAAGGTTCACTTGAACTTGTTGGCTGATATTGTCAATCAGAGTCCTTCAATGTACCTTGATGAGCTTCAAGAGAAAATGTTCAACCTTACCAGTATCTGGGTCTCCTTATCAACAATGTCCTGACTACTCCATTGACAACTTGGCCTCTCACTTCTTGTCTCGCAGGCTTTAGAGCATAGGCAGTGTATGTAGCTGCTATTCATTGTATTCCAGCAGACTACTTAGTTTTTATAGGTGAGCAGACTTCTTGACCTCTTATAATTTTGTGGCCTGGCTGATCATGGTTATGTAAACACATAGATGAATCAGGTGTAAAGAATATGGATGTATGGTGGACCAGAGGGTGGGAAAAGAAAGGCAGTGCAGGGGCTTGTGATCTCAGGAATTGAGAAAATGATCATTGGACCATTCTCCTGGTGGTGAGTGAGGGTGGAATGATTGCAGCAATTATGGTGAAAGGACCTGTGGAATGAGTTCATGTGGAAATGTTTTTGAAAATAGATTTGGTAAGTGGTTTGTATTCCTTGCATCCATTCATCTGGTGGCAGCTGTTCATACTAATTAGTTTTGCCTTTACAGTTGCCAGTCACGAATCCTTACCCAGCACCATACTCAGTGCTTGTTCTGGATAACACCAAGATTCACCATGGTGACTTGATTGAGGAACTATGTCGAGAGGCTGGTGTTTTGTTAGTCTATCTAGCAGCCTATTCTCCGGGCTTCAATCCAATAGAGAAGGCTTTCCATGTGATGAAGAAGCATCTTCAGAGGGATGGGAAATGGGAGGAAGTTCAAGATCAGGCAGCTTATCTTGGGGAAGTGGCAGCACAAGTCATGGGAAGGTCATTGAGGCACCCGCTCTATGAATCAAGTGGGTACACCACTTCACATTTCTGGGCAACACTCGATGCAAGCAGGTGAAATGGATGGAAAATGGTTCCAATTGGCTTAGTTTTTAGATATGTCTCTACTTTCTGCCATTCAACTTTTCGTGTCAAAATGATATGTGAAATTCATTCACTTTTGTTTCTTTGATTGCTCCTTCCTCAACACAAACCTGATGAGGCCCAGAAGTAACAAAAAGATCAACCTGACTTGAAGTGGTGAAACAGAAATTTTAAATGCAGTCCATTTTTTATCTTTATTTTTTCATTACCTGTGGAGATTAGGTTCCAGAAGATGGTTCTTGAAGGGTTCAAATGTTGCGACATCATTAGTTGCTGAAACTTTTGGGAACTACTAAGACATAATTGACCACTGAATCTATATTAGCTAATAGAGATCAGACTGTTCTAGTTTAACATGCATTACAAATGGTAGGTCTTTTAATTTGAAAATTACTGGGAGATTATCATTTTTTCTTTAGACATGAAGGGGTAATACATGAAGTCAATCGATTACCTCATCATTTGACTCCTAAAGCCGGAATTCAAGTTGCATTCCCAGGCTTAACAAAATCCAACTCATCCAATAATTGTCCTTTACTGCTCCTGCCTACCTACTCGTTGGCATCAAGCATACCATTGACTGGCTATTAAGACCTTCTCTCCAAGACCGTCTTCATTCATTGCAACCTCCACCAAGCCTAAGAAGGCTAAGAAACTGATGATTGTAATGAAGGGTCAGTTTCAAAGTGGTTTCTTTGATTTTGTCATGAAACATTTTCTGTTTGTGTTTCAAAAGTGATTGGTGCATGCTGAGATGATTTGTGTCTTGTTAGGGCTAGCAACAAAGAAAACAGCACCTTTGGATCCAAAGACGATCAAAAAGGCCCATAGGCGACCGCCCGATCTCTTACCAATCACCAAGCTCAAGCTCTTTCAACTTCATAAGACAGCCGATGAGCAGGACTTTAGCACGTCATTTGTAGAGCCCGAGGACTCTAACACCTTTTATGCAAACAAGCGGCTGCTAATCTTCTGTACGCTGGCGGATGGTAAGCATATACTGATGGTGTGGAAGGGTAAGATGGTAGAGTGGGCAGAGGAGGAAGAGGTAGAGATTTCATTGAGGAACTGTGGTATCGAGCATTGCTCACGATTGGTCAATATTCAACAAGGCTACAAACCAGCGGAGTTAGTCGAGGCACTCAGAGGGAATTTGGTCATCAGGCTCAGGGACCATTTCAAGCTCAACCAGCCTCAAGCCACTTCAATCTTGTTCAGCGACTCAAATCAGCAGAAGAGCTTGAGGAAGAGGATTGTGCTGCACCATCTGGATGTAGATGGTAAAGGTTATTTTCCTTCAATCAAAAGATTACAAGTACAATTTCTCTTCCAAATCAAAGCTTGTAAATATATTTCTTCTTCTTCTCTTTTGACAAGATATAAACAAGTCACTTCTTCAAGTGAAAACCCTTTTTATCATGGAGCTGATATACAAAATGGTAGTAATGATCATTAAGTGTGTATATTGCCCATCAATCCTTGTCTAATAAACATCATCTGATGATGATGATTCAGCTGTGCCTGGAGTGATTTGGTGCCTCTCTTCACGATCAACTAGATACAAATAAAAAGGAAATGCATTCACCAGCACTGCAACTGCAACTCCAATAGGTATCCCAGCAGTTTGAAGCATAGTTGAGTTGATATGTTTTGTGTACAAAAACATATCAAAGGACCCCATATGGATGTCCTTGAACTCCATAGCAAGAGTACCCACTTTCTCGATTGAGATCCCAGAAAACAGGAGGAATTCCTCCAAGCTGGTGGCCGCTTGTAAGGCACCCAATTTTTTGGTGTGTACATGGGGGTGCAGTCCATGATTGGGCATCGGAGGTGTTTTAAAATGAACCCCATGGGTTCCAGGGGTTACACGATTGGTGGTTGGCGGGGCAGAGTTGGTCAGCGGTCTCACTGTCTTGATTGTTTCCCATCCCCAGCCTTCAATGTACATGGGTGGATCTTCCAGTGTGACACCAGCCTTTTCTTGGGCCTAAAAACCCCCCAAACAAAACTTGGTCATGGATGTGTAAATACCAGAGTTGTGAGAACTCTGACTCACCAGCTTGCGAGCCCAGAGCACCATGTGATGATGGTCAAGCTGGACAAATTGAGATAGATCCTTTTTGCGAAATGTAAGGTGGTGTGGTTTGAGAGGGGCCTGATGAATGGCTTTCAGATAAGCAATCAGGGTCTCTTGTGAAGTGATATGGTTTTGAGTTTTGCGTGTCCATCCATAGGTGTTGTGGCCAGATAGGAAGGCTTCTATAGTCAACCCTCCAGCAATGTCTGCCTGCTGGAGAATGGCAACATTACCATTGGGTTGCTTAGTCTCAATCTTGCTGGCTATGACAAAGATGGCCTCTTTGAAACTGTCCAATGTGACATTGATCAAGTCAATTGGGTGCTTGAAAATCCCCAGAGTCCAAGGAATCCACTGTTGAGCCTTCCGTTTCTTGGTTGACATCGCTTCCAATGTATCGTCGTATGCCGGGGAGAACCCAATTCTTTCCAGCTCAATATCAAGCTCAGATGGTAAGCCAGCTACTAACCCTTCCCATGCTCACCATCAGTTGTATAGTTGGTAAGACCATGAGTGTATCAGGAGTAACATACCTTGAGTAACTTCAGCGGGGTTTCTCTGTCCACCATTGACCTGGCCCAGATTGTCAGCAACCAGGACTGTGAACAGAGTGGGAGGACGGATAAATGGAAGCAAGAACACAGTGGCATCGATACCACTTTCTCGCACCAAGTGCAGCCCTGAAATCACTTACAAGGATCTATAGAGGTCTGAATCATGGGTTGCACTTGAGGTAAGGACTGCATTCCAATGGCCCTGTTGCAAAGAGAAGAGGCTGAGACAAAGATTTTTGTCATGTGATACCCAAAAAGCACATACAAAAGATCTGTCTCATCAATCCACCCAGTTGTACACAGAAAAATCATGAGGGAAATTTTTTTGATTTTTTTTTTTATGACAATGGGCCACAACACAAACACCAAGTGAAGAACATTGAGACAATGTTCTTCAGACCCTCCAAAATGACACAGGAAATTTTTGGGACCAAACATTGGGACCGTGTGGTGCAAAGCAGCCAGGTAGTGGCTGCATCAATCTCAGACAAAAGATTTCATATTGCCACCTTGAACATCCCTCCCTTGGCACAAATCCCCAGCTAGATAGAGACACACAGCAAGAAAACTAAATTACATGAAATAAAATGAGTACAAAATTATGACATGTAAGATTCTTCAGTTTTGGTGCCTAAGATTACTTGAGTCTTGAACCTTCTTTTGGGGAAAATGGATGATATCTTGTACCTGATTGTGATACCTGGCCCCAAACTCACAATCCATCATCACTGCAGTAAGATAAAACTTCATCTCCTAGAAGTGCACCATTTGGGCTGTCGTTAGTACACAAATGGTAAAGACAAGTCATCAGTTTTTCTGCACCCTGTGACAGCCTGAACTCGACAGAGGCTTACTTGGCAAAGCAATATGAATATTTTCTTTTAGGAAATGTTCATATGATGATGAGGTGAACATTGGAGAATAATGAATAGAAGAGGCATCAGGTTCATCACCCACATAGCAATCCAAAGAAGCAACAGAATGGTGTGGAACTCCAACAGTGCTGTGCTGCTGGCAGAGCTTGGAAAGGAGGAAACACAACAAAAATACTCTAAAAATATGAGTATAAAGGTTAGTAACACTAAAATGCCTTCA
>AWVX01030611.1:0-10742 GCA_000500245.1 Cronartium ribicola 11-2
CTTCCATCCACAAGATTGATTTTTTTTTTTTTTTTTGACCTATGATTAAATCCTCTCATTATTAACTCTCAGGCTAACAGTAAAGAATGTGTTAGCTCTTATGACTATGTAATAATCCCACAAGGCCATGTTTACATGGTCAAACAAGCTGTATAACGCCATACTAAATACAATACTATGTTTCAATCATTTCCCAAATTTCTCTCATTCATAAATCCTAACAATGTATTGGTATGTAACTTCAAATCATAATACATACATCTCTCTCACTCTCTCCCAAAATAGTTTTTCTTATGAAAAATAATCAAAACCAAAAAAGAAACCGCTATCATTATTTTCTTTCTTCTTCATCAAAAACAAACCATAAAAATAACTAATGATCTAATTACTCTCCAATGTTTTCCTGCTCCATCGCTGATCCAAACAATAACACCAAAGGGAGAAAAAAAAACTGCTTTGATGCTTTGAGTTTTTTTTTTTTCTTCTTTTTTTTTGATATCATCATTTTAATAATTCATGTCCACTGTTAGCAACCAAAGCAGAAGCAAAACCTTTACCAACATATCTATTCATGATAATTCACTCAAATTGATCAACAAGGAAAAAGAGATAATGTCAGTCTTACACAAAAAAGAAACAAAAAAGAAGAAAAACTCACTTTGGTATAGATAATTCAGGTAATTTGATTACTCCCGTCGTAGTAGTTGAAATTCCGATTTGATCTTCAATTAAATTATTATTATTAGGTACAGGTGATAACCTAATGCATTGATCAACCTGATTATTATTATTATTATTATTATGTTCATCCAAATTTAATGTATCCCTTTTACTTCGCGAAATCTATCATCAAGAAAGACATACAACAATAAGTAAGTTTTTTTCTTTTTTTCGGAAAGAAAACAGAAGGTATAAACTCAACCATAGGGCTTACAGAAAAGCTAGTGACATCAGTAGTTAAAGGACTACCAGCTAAAGGTCTACGAAAGCTAGCAGGTAAAGTAGGTCCACCTAAATTAGTAGTAGATTCTGGTATAATATATTTAGATCTAACAGAAGCTGATGATTGTCTAATTGGTGATGCTTTAGCATGTGATGAAGCTGCTGAACCTGTTTTTCGTTTATGAAAAAAATCAATATAACTTTGAAAGAGACAGAGAGAGAAAAAAAGACAGTCTTACCTGGTCTAGATTGATGATGAGCTTGAAAATACGTAGTAGACTGTTGACTAGCAATGGGAGTTGCAATCGTGGTCGTATTATTAATAATATTGGTATTATTATGATTGACAGATTTAAGTTGTCTAGATAACATATAATCAGATTGTTCATCTATAAAAAAATAGAAATCCACAAAAATAAAAATAAAAAATCAACTCCCGAAAAGAACACCTCAAGTCTCTTTCAAAGAAAAAAAAAGAATGAACTTACCACCAGCATAAGTCCAAACCCAAAAAGGTATGCCAGAAACTCCAATGATTTGTCTTTTAACTTTTTTCCATTTTCTAGTTTTTGGTGTTCTTTTCTCTAAAATTTGAGCAGGTAAAAATGGTCCTAGAGATTTTGGTACATTACCTACTATTAAAGGTTTATATGCAGGTACAGGTGGAGGTGGAGGTGGACCTAATTTATAATCATGTGGTTTTCTTGGTTTTGGCATTGGAAATTCAATTGGTGTTGTAAATGGATCAATTGTACTTGATTGAACTAATTTTGATCTATTTTTTGTAGTTTTTTTTTTAAGAAAAAAGAAGTTGATTATTGTTATTATAAATATATATAAAAAGTTTAAAAATGAATTAAATTTACTTACGGTTTTTTAGATTTGGTTCTACTGGTTGTTTTATTATTGGTTATGATAGATTTTGGATCAACAGGTTGATGATTTGAATTGATTTCATTATTATTTGAGCTTAATCCAACCGAAGGAATAGATTCGATTAAACTAGTAGTAGAAGAAGAAGCTATAGGAATTGACTTTCTGCCACCTTTTTTAACTACAATTGTACCTGATTTCTTTTTCTTTTTCTTAATTGTATGATTGACTTCACTTTCGACATTTGATTGTTGTTGTTGTTGTTGTTGTTGTTGTTGATTATTAGTAGAAGCAGCAGTAAGTAATTCAGCATCAGTTAAAGGTGTCATATTAACTTTGATTCTTTGTTGTTTGTTGGGTACTAAATTTGAACTTGTAGTCATTTTAAGTTTTTTTGTTTTATGATTGGTTAAATCTGAATTATATGAACTTGAATCATTATCGATATTGGTTACAGGTAATGGAGGTAAATGATCTATGTGATCAGAGAGATATGGTACTATTCTATTAGAACTCGATGATTGATTGGTTTGATTTAGTGGACTGACTGCCGATTTGCGTTTCTTTATAGCTCTGGTATTGTTGACGATTGAGTCCTTATTCTTAGTTCGTTTGTTTGATTGAGGTGGAGGTGGAGGTGGAGGTGGAGAAGATAGACTATCGTTCGATGAAGCGAGTTGATCTTCTTGTTCATCGTTTTCAGCTTGAATAGGTTTGATAGGATTATTGATGGTTGGAGGTGGACCAGCTAATTTGATTTTGAGTTTAAAGCTGCCTGAAGGTGGTAAGGGTAGAGGTGGAGGAGGAGGTGGTGGAGGTGGTGGTAATTGAGACGAATTGGGTTGCGCTGACCAACTCATGTTGAAGTTGATTGAGAGTAGTGAGTGGTTGGTGGAGGTAATCAGAGTCAGCCGAGTTGGTTTCGAGCATCAAGACGTCTTAGGTCACATAAGCCCTTACGTTTTCTCCACTTCATTTCATTGGGTGTGAGCGGTTGATGCAGAGACTGTGGTGTACTTTCAACCCGTGTACAGTAAGTACTTAATAACTTACGACCCCAATCAAACTGTACTTATGTACATAACACTTTCTTTTCTGGTTCTGAGTAGTACATACATAACTCACCACAGCAGGTGGTGTAGAGAGGGCGTCTGGTTTCACACACCTCTGCGGTCTACAAAGCGTCAGTTTCACAGGCCGGGCGGGTGAAGCCCTAGGAGCGCTGAGGCACAGTGAATTGTGGTTCAGCACACTTGATCCACCTTTGCTTGTGTGAGGCACACATCGATGCCGCTTGTTCACAGTGTCACCTTGAGGTGTGGCCCCTGGCAAAGCAACTCATGTGCGACAAACACTCCGTTCACGGTCCGGCGTGGATGAAGGAAGGGCTCTGCTCTTCAGGACATCACCTGAACATCATCATAGCCTCAAGTCTGATGTGTGCAGCCTGTGCCCAGTCAATCAGACAAATGCCTGTTTCATTCCCACCGGATTTTTTTAGGGTCGACCATCAGTCTCATCATTTCATTCAATGACAGTCTCCCCCAAACATATACCTAAGGTTGGTGTTGGTTCAAATCAATTGGCACTTTCGATCCAATACACTGGAAAGACTACATGCGTCGGCGTGAGTATGGAGACGTGAAGATAATAAGCGCAAAATTCTCAAGTCATGAGCGGTTTGAATGGCGATAAGTTATATCATCCGGGGGAAAACTACTCCCTGCATATTCCGTTAGTCCTTTTGGCATCGATCAAGACTCTAGGTGGATATGTATATTTAATTTCAACAAAAATCACCTTTTGATGGATGGCTTTTCGACATACCTCGGCTGTTTATCCGGACTTTGAAGACTGGTATCGGGGAGGGGTTCCGAGAAGCTCGGTAGAAGACATTATACATCATCTGCTTCTTATCAGTCATACTTATGTTCGTTTACTACCGTTCTTGCTTGTTAATCACAATCTCCAAAGAGCGTCCACTTCCTCGATATTTCTCTTTGATGGTCTGATGTATTTACTCTTAAAAACTCATTCACAATTTGATTCACTTTAACTCATTCTCAAACACCTCCTAAACTTTTGCTCTGACGATATGTCCTATTTTAGTCAACCCGAAAACAACCCAAGCGACCTCAAAGAGTCTCTCAACTTTATTAAAAATAAATAAAAATAAAACTTTATAACGCAAAACAATCTCGATCTCATAAAGATCAGTCGTGCTCTGAAAAAAAATCATTTGACACTTAAAGTATTCAATCAATTACTACATCAATCGGGACCTAATTAACTAAAACACTTACCCTGGCTTTATAAAATTGGGTAAATTCTCAATCTCTTTGTAATTAACATCACTCTCATTTTTTCATTCAAACTTGATCATTGATATATCCTTGTAAAAAGAAAAGAAAAAAAAAACATAATAGGATTTATTACTTTTCAGACGATAATCTACTGTTGATCAAAGTACCAAGTAAACCACAAGAATCATTTATGGACATGCTTCGAAGTGAACTTCAATTACAAAGACAAAATCATCGGGATCTATCCCTGAAAGGCCAAATCGAATGTCCTAGACAGATAGATTTAATAGATTCAACCAATCACAATAAACATCAACCAGATTTACAATTTGATCGTATTGGAAATTTTCAAATCCAAGTTTTATACTTTAAATTGTTTTATCTGATGACTTTAAATCACTTGAACACCTCATTTTAATATTGAGATGTTAGTATGAATTAAAATTATGGAAATTCCTAAAACTTCTTCTTCTTTTTTTGGACGCCAAAGAAGTCTGATTTAAATAAAAAGATAAAGTTACTACTTATTTAGTGCTTGATCAAGTAAATTAATCCTATCTATCTCTTCTTGTCTTTCCATCATCACTGATCCTTACAGTCTCTTTTATGGTCCATAGAGCTTTATGATTGATGGAAAAGCAAATCCTGAAGTCATTCTTCTAATTCCGATCTCGATCTTCATGAATCAAGGTTTATAAAAAAAAATCAATCAAGAGAAGCTTCATTTTCAAAGTCCAATTGAGCTTCGCATTTTTTTTTTTTTTTTTAAAAAAAAAAGTATCACTTTCCTGTAAAGCTAGGAGATTGAGTTCCATGATAGTTTTTTTTGATTTGGGGCCTTTGAAGGAGAAATACTCTGAAGGTCTATCATTGATTCCTTCAGTGGCTCTTACATGCATATTAGTTTGTTTGTTACTCTGATTTTCTCTGTCTCCTTTATCTTTTTTTTTTCTTCTTTTCTTCTTTTTTTTTTCAATTTTCCCCTTTTATTTGTATTGTCTTAGCAGTGTAAAATAGCCCTTACTTTTTAACTTTGGTCAACATGATAAATTAATCACATCTATCTTCATTTTTAAATTGAAAAATAATCAGCTGCTGGCTTTGGGAATAAAGTTTTGCTGAGAATTGAAATCCCATTCTTCTTTTGTTCCCTCTAATATGATTGAGAGCATTAAAAATTAATTCAATTTGGATCACTATTTTTTTTTAAAGTTCTTTCCCCTTCAGTCTTTTCTTCAAAATTTAATCAGATTCAAACATTCCTCAGAAAACTACTTCTCATACACAGAATCCATAGGTAATTTGTACGACATCCAGCAACCATGACTCCCCCTTTTTGCACAAATGAGTGTTTTTTTTTTGGCCCTCAACTCTGTCCTGTTTTTCCACAAATGCTGTGATAATATTAAACCCTTTTTAAAAATAATAACAGGTTCCTGTATGTACAACAACAAGGTTGTACCATCATATTTTCCTTGCATGCTATCCTGAAAGATATTCTTGCAGGAAGAATGTGATATTTACACCAAGGCAACCAGCCACAGCATGCAGGTTACCTCACCAAGAACCTCACATATTACCTGAAAGAATACCTATGAAGGATAGCAGGCAAGGAAAAAATTATGGCACTGAAAGTACATTTTGGTACTATTTACCCTACAATTAAAGTAATGTCTAAACGTGTATGAGAGCATTGGTACAAAAGGACATACCAGGTAGAACAGGTGGAATGAGTGGCTTTCCAAAAGGTGAAATGACCATGAACAGATTGTGACAAATAAAAGCTTTCACATTTGACCCAGCTCAAAAGAAAAAAACTAGTTAAGGGTGCAAGAACCTTGGTGTGTTTGCTGCTGAGCAGTCCTCAGGCTGATATGGAACCTGCGGACCCGTTTGCTTTGGCTGGTGCTAAACTAGGGTATGAAAGGACTCTGGAGGGCTTTTTGAAAATGGAAGGACCAAAAGGTTGATTGTGACTCATGGCAATCACATAGACCTTGTTATATGTAAGTTCATGTGTAAGCCCCAAAATTCAAAAAAATAATCAAGGCAATAAGGGAGGAAATTCCTTGGGAACAATGTTATTGTCCCTTGTACGCAAGGGTGAGGTGCCCCAAATTCCTCTTGGAGTGAGTACAGAGAAAGATAAAGGAATTCCCCTGCAAGATGCCAGTAGCTGAGCTTGGTCTGCGTGCAGGTGTGCTCTGAGTCCCTTGCTCATCCGACTGGCATGGTGAGAGAAATTACAATTCAAAGGTATCACATCCAGAGCCTGAAAGCCAGCCAGGTACCTAGTCAAACTAAAAAACCTATGTTGAGATGTAGACCAATGTATGCTTACATGATGTATCACCACAGTATGAGGGAACTGTTGAGTTGACTCCATGAGCACATGTACACACATAGAAAGCACCTATGGCAGCCACAAGCATCTGCAGCCTAATGGTAACAGGCAGCACTCTAGTATGTGTCTCAGCTATCATGCTGAGGTCATGGGTTTGAATCCCACCAGACACATAGTGACATTTTACCATCTCTACACCATCAACCACATCCATTTTCAGGGGGTGGCTTCTGTCAGGCTACCTCCTGGCTAGAAAGTGAGGAAGGAATGTTCAATAGACTTATCCTTCCTAGAGAAAGTTTCTAGCTAGCAGTCTTGGGGAACCCCCAAGTACTGACTTCAGCTAGTTGACCTTTTAATAAAGGGTTTACACTCTTCAGTAGAGGACCTCCTTGTAGAAGATTTGGATTCTCAATAGAATCCCTTTGGACTATATTATAGGGAGGAGCTGCTGCAGTTAGGCATGTATCTAACTACCTGTGGCTCTACTCCCTCTTAGTATTCAGCAGGAGGAACTTTTGCTGCTGTTGGTGGTTTACTCTTGCTCTTGTGGTCCAGGGGACAAGAGATTATCAAGTCAAGGTTACCAACCTTCTAGTTGAACCTTATTTACTTCCTCCTAATGCACAATGCACTATTGAGCAGATATCTTATTAATATAAGAAACCTCAATGGTGTGCTATTTGTGTATTTTGGTGGTTGTGGTAAAAGGTGAGGATTGGGGACAACTCCTGAGCAGGAGAGAGGGGGTTTATATACCTTTCAGGTAACTTCTTCCATAATTTTAGAATATGGGCTGACTTGTGGTTCCAGCTCATGCTACTACAGGGCCATGTAGGCCAGTCTGTAGTTGGTTACTCTAATGACAGGACCTGTTAGTTGGCTCCTGTCATAAGTATACTATGCTTATGACTCTGGAGACTGAGCCTGAGATGTGGTTCACTTGGTACACTACTTATTACATATGTAGTACATATGTTACACTATGTTTCTACATATGTACATTACTTATTACACATGTAATACATATGTTACACTATGTATTACACCTATTCCTTCTGGTTACTATATGTAATTACATTATTTGAAGCCTATGGGACTGCTGTGTTGTCCTCAGGGCTGGTATCCATAGACCAGAGCAAAAGCTATAAAAAACACAAAAATGACACACCTCATCAAGCTCATTGGCATATTTAAGATGCTTGCCATTTTTGGAATGTGTTTACAACCAAACAACATACCTCAATTTGGTAGGCTTAGGGAAAATTCCCCAATTGTCCAATTGCACAGTTCACCACTTCACACTACCAATATCAATCATAATGAAATTTTTGAAGCAATAATACCACATTAGTGCACAGAAAGTAATGGCATGCACACTTTTTCACCCACTGGTACACTAGTGCATGGTAAAGTTCCAACAGCACATTTCTTTAAAGAACCCAGAATGCAGAATAAACCTCCAGTGGATGAACTTGGAGAGAGGCCAGGTCAGAATTCCCCAAATTGGAAACTTTTTGGCTACACCATACCCCCTTTGCTTAACCAGAAAGACAATGAGTGCACAGCTCTACAAGCCAATTTTGGAGCATCAGGATTTAGGAGGGCTCTTGGTCAAAGATATAAAGATCACATTGAAGAAAAAACTGAAAAAGATCTTGTGGTGGGCCATCCATCCAGTGATGATGGTGCCCATGAAGTGTTTGATTTGAACAAGCTTTTGTCAGAGGATAACTCATCACCCACAATTTATTCAGCATTGTCAAAAGATTATATCAAGGATCACAATCAGCCTCAAAAAATGGGAAAAGACTTTTTTTTGGATGCAGGAACTTCACATGAGTTTCCAAATCTTTCATCATTTTCACCAGTCTCTGATTCTG
Source organism: Cronartium ribicola 11-2 (assembly GCA_000500245.1). Lineage (NCBI taxonomy): Eukaryota > Fungi > Basidiomycota > Pucciniomycetes > Pucciniales > Coleosporiaceae > Cronartium > Cronartium ribicola. The sequence continues at coordinate 8,346 of AWVX01030611.1, forward strand.
TCCCATTACTCAACAGATACAGAAATTCAGGGTCTGGAGTTGCCAACCCAAATGACAACTGTGAAGCAGGGGATTTCAAAAGAACCATTGCTAATCCACTTATGGATTGCTGCAAGGAAAGATTGGATGGGACTCTCATTCCCATGGTTTCCAGGGCAGATCAGTTCTCCATAGCTCAAAGCCAAGTACAAATTTTCAAGGAAAATCAAAATTGTAGGACCCTTCAAATCAAAAAGACCTATACTGGAAAAGAAATAGCCAGGACCTCAAAAAACATGCAACAAAATGAAACTCAAAAATCTCCCTTCCCATGCCTAGGATCTCTTGAAAAATTGAATGGAGAAACAATTGATAAAGCTTTTCCAGAAAAACTTGGAATTTTTGAAAAAGGAGGTTGGTCATCAAGGAAACCCTTCCCCATCAGTAAACAATTTGGTGATGATTCTAATAAGGCCCAGAATGATGAGGCTTGTAAGGATATGGAATACAGAACATCTATGACTTCAAAAAAAAAGGAAAAAAGTAGAATTAAACCAATTCAAGGCAGGTGTCAGAAATGATGCAAAAAGACAACCCTTGACAAAGGGTCATCAACTTTCTAAAAATATGGTCAATCCTGGTAGGCTCTTGACAGAGAACACCAGGGAGTCTACCCATGCAATTTCAAAATATTCCAAGGAACAAGATGACATTCCTGTTGGGCTTGAATATAATATCTGTGACTGGTTTAAAAATCTGAAAGAAGAAACTTTGACTCAGCTCAAGTTTCACAACTGCAATCAATAAGAAAGGGAAAAATTAATGACACTATTGGCATTGCAATTGTCAGAGCACATAGAAAGCTGGCCCTACCTTTCCTTAGCATTTTGAAACTATTGTTTCAAGGAAACTCAGGGCTGGTAGAGGAGGTTGAAGATAATCTTATCACTCAAGGATGTTATTGTTGGGATGTAGTGTTATGCTACATACAGTATCATTACTGTGCCATGTTACTACATGTGGGTCAGTTGAAGCCTGACCTAGTGAGCTGTTGATTGCTACCCATACCCATATACCTTCATTGTCATTAAGCCTCTGTAGCTCAGTGGTATAAGAGCAGTCATTCCCATGTTGGATGGTCATGGGTTCGAATCCCATTGGAGACATCTTTTATATGTTCCTACAGGTATTTCATCAGGGATCTCATCAAACAGTAGTAGGAAATTGAGTTTACTAATACAACTCTGAAGATGAAAGTGGAAGATTATCTTGAAAAAAAGGACCCCTTATTCCTCCTTGCCTATGCATCAAAATTAAATCATAATGGTAATTCTGCATTAGGCAGTTTCTGGCAGCTTTGGAAAAAATGGTGCCACAGCTCCACGGTTCCCTGCAACCAGATATTTAGTGGCAAAGATGATTTTGTTTTAAAAGTAAACACTAAGTTGCTGGAGAAGAGGTTTTTGAAAAGACCAAAACAGAATGAGCCTGAAGATGATCTCACACAGGCACAGGTTAAGTCTTTGGATGTGGCTCACACCACGAAGTCAATAGAGATATTTGAATGGTCTCAGCAAGTTGGCTGCACTGAAATTGAGGTACTTTTGCAATATAATGAGGTAGAATAATACTGTTACAAGATACATAAAAATTTGCTAGCCAAATCTCAGCCCACATTGAGTGGGGAGTCAGTATTTGATGGTGGCAAGGCCTTGCAACAGGTCAGATTTCTTCACAACCAAGTTTCCCCATATTTCCTAGGGGTGTTGAAAATTTGGTACCATGATAAATATACACCAAATGATCACTCAAATTCAGACCCCTTGATCAGAGAGGGATAGAAGTTCTTTATGGACTATTTTGGGAAGTTGACCACTTTGGACCCAAAACGTGTATCTCAGTTTGATCCAAAGGCTCTCTCAACAGCAAAAATTTGTGAACATCCAGATTGCCTAGTGATTTACCTTTTGCATTTGGCCAAAACAAGGGGAAAACTTTCACCTTGTTTTATTTAGCATCTCTGGACAATTTGGCAAAAAGAGTCCAACTTTTCAAGAAAAGGGGAATGGAAGTCTTTTAAAGAATTTAAAGATGAATACAAAATACTTGTTTTGAAATTAGTGCCATTATTTGGAGGATTTGTATTGGGGGAAGACAGCAGAATATATCAATGTAAATACACAATAAATCAAATCAAAGTTGAAATGATAGTTGTATTACCCTATTGATTCTGAGAAGGCCAATTCTCTAAACCTGGCCTTGCAGAGGAACTCACCTGTGTCATACAGATCCTTCAGTGAAACACCAAAGAAAACTAATTACAGTATCCTCAGTCTTTTACCGATTAGATTGGTGCAGATCGGCAGCATGGTCCAGCCTGATCCAGTTGGCCCCTCAAACAAGTTCAACAAACTTTTT
>AWVX01030624.1:0-10501 GCA_000500245.1 Cronartium ribicola 11-2
GTAATGGACAGGGTATTCCCAACAAGGGAAAACTTTTGACCAAGCTTTTGCTATACTTTTTCAACAAGTTTCAATCCATCAATCCCAATCATATCCTCAGTGCCGACTTCGTTCACATCAATTGATGATGGAATAAAGCCACAGCGGTCATCACTCGGACCGTCACCCCTTGGCATTTGTAAGACCTATGACTTCCGGCTAAGCTCTACGAACCACCCGAAATTCCGCGCGGTGAGAAGTACTTCCAGGAATATCCGCAGCTGTCCGTAGGGTCTGTAAAGGTCTGTATTCCCTGTATGTAGTTCAAGATCTGAGAAGATCTGTCATTACTGAGTGATACAGGCTCATACAGGCCTCTTGGATATTCCTGAACACATTCCTGGACACATTTTCTGGACACAAACTTGTGAGGTTTGAAACCCCCAATTGTAGGGTTCTTCATGGAAATATTAACAAGTTATGTCTTTACCTAAGAAATCTCCACTCGTGAGAATCAGACCCTAGCCTTAGGCCATTACACAAAGGAGTGCCTTTGCACCCCTCGCAGCTCCCGACGTCAGGGGCCTTGCAAACGGACACTGTGATCACGTCTCTCATATGCTAAGATGTAAAGAATGAGTCTACTGTTTTTTTCCCTAAGCGTAGTATTTGTAGGATAGACGGGTATGATATTCTATTCGCAATGACATAAGCTCCAACCTGCACACATAGAATCTCTCAGGATCCAGAAACACCTTGTTACCACCAACCCATGAATATTGTTACTAAGTCACACAAAGAAAAAATGCATATCTTGACACAAAACTCTCTTGTAACAGGCATTCAAAAAAGCAGATCCTTAAAAAAGAACTTCTCGATTTCCTGGGTAAAGCTGACTGAATCTTGCATTGGTGCAAAGTGGCTCACTTTTTTGAGTGTTATTAACTGGCTATCCTTGATGGCTTTGTGGAGTTTTTCAGGAACTTCCCGTTTCACTGCTTCATCGTACTCAGCTTCGACAATCGCAACCTTCGAACCGTCAATCTTTTTTAGTCCATCTTCAGTGAACTGTGGCAAGTTGCGCTCCATTGTGTCAACCTTTTCAGCAAAAGACGCAAAGTTGGAGGGATCCTCCGGGTGGTTTTCGACGTACTCCTTGGCACAGCGCGACACAAACTCCTTGAAAATGGCAGTTTTCTCAAATTGTGGGTTGGTGTCGGTGGGAACCATGAAGCATGCGAACAAAAAAGCCTTCTTGATACTGGTTTCAAGCTTCGAATTTTGCAGGGCGGCTATAGAAGTAGCTGCACCGTCCGACCATCCCACCGCATAATACTCTTTCACGCCGAGATATTTAAGCTGCTTGTCGATGTCATCGGCAAACGTTTCGTAGGAGAAGATGTCATTCTCATTGAATGTACTCTTTCCATGTCCCCTACGATCGACGGCAATCACGTAGTGACCATGTTCAACAAGCTTAGTGATAACATCCCCAAAGTAGTCCGAGTACCCCAAACCGCCATGAACCAGTACAAGGTTTAACTTCGTTCTTATTGAACTGTCGAGACCACAGATCTACTCCATTGATATTCTGCATTTCCGGGATGGAGTCAACTTCGGGTAGTTTGGGAGTCTTGGGCAACAACATTCGAATGTTTTCTAAGCTAGGATCTATTGACATAGCATTGGTAAAGGTGGCTTGGAATAAGGCAAAAGCCTTGATGAGTTGCATTCTGGCCGTTGATTATATGAGATGAGGACTCTGGTTCGAAAATTCTGATGGTGCCAAATGGTACAAGGAAAAAAAAGCCGAGTAATCAAGATAAATTCGATTGGTGCACTGTGATAAGAGTACAGAAAGGAAAACGGGACAAGGAGATGAAACTATTTATGGTTCAAGTCAAGTCTTGGAGTTCACTTCATGGTCTTTTATTATGTACAACTCCTGCGCTTACAATCAGTTTCATATTTTAATTTCCTTCCGTTCCTATTATGTAAAAGAACACAAAGTCGTTCCCTTCCGCAGTACTTTTCTTGTGAGTCTTTGAGACTTGTGAAAAGGTATAGCCTGTAGATGTCAGGGAGTAAGGTATATTACACGCCTAATAAGGGCTTATTGTAATATATTGATTACTTCTGATACAGAAAAGATAAATAAGTCAATTAAGACTTACAAATCACGAGACTAGGAATCCTTAATAGGACTAGAGAGAGATATATATCTTCAAAGAGGATCTAAGCAAGGGGTTAATAATCAAAGCAAAAAGGTAAATGATGATATTGTCTCGAGGCTAGTATTGTAAAGGAATAATAGTATCTGATGATAGTAAATAACAAATTATTGAATAATAAGATGATCATTGAAAACACACGAGAGAGACAACTATTTATAGAGAGACTGAGAGAAAGAGAAATAAGACAAGTCACGAGAGAGACAAGGAAATCCACCAGTCTACAAAGGAATGAATAAGCAGTTGGTGATGTAATGAGAATAGATGAGCAATAAGGGGAAACCACAAGCCTACAGTACCACCAATGCTGTTATCAAAGAATAAAGAAGCCAAACCCCATGGTCCAAGCTCCAGACCTTCTGTCTTCCATTCCACCAGATGGGGACAGTTGGTTTTAGATGAGGCAGCACTGTGTCTGACCAATACATGTGCACAGTCCAACTGGAACCAAAACCACAAGAAGTTATCCTCTTTAATCATGTGACAGGTTCATCTGGGTCTGTCCAAATGATTACAAAAGTATAAGTTCACGTGAACAAATAAGAGAAAGAGATATATTAAAGAGGAATAGAAACCACAACAAAACATATCCAAGTGTCCAGTCCACAAAGCTCTTTCTCATTTTGAGCATAGAGAGGCTACAGTATGAGTACTGGTTGTTACAGTACATTAACTACCTGTAATATATTACTGTAGATTCAACAAATGTTGTCACCGGCTCTTCCCTGATGGTCTGCGCGCGGCCAGCCAATCTCAGTGAAGAGCCGGTGACAACATTTGTTGAATCTACAGTACCACTCATGACTACAAGTGTTTATGTATTACACTAAATATTTACAGTAAATGAATACAGTACCTTGTATATGTTACAGTACTGTATGTAAAATGATTACAGTCCCGATTTCGTATGTAATGTTATCAGTACTGTATGTAAAATATATGTAATCTGTCAGCTATGAGACAATCTGGTTTCCTCAGATTGTGCCATGGCTGACAGTAGATTCATTCTATCCTGCTTGTTGTTTTCACCCTCAAGTTGCTTTGTACTTTTTTTTATTGCTCTTATGGTAGTATCTGCTAACTGGAATCTTCTTTACCCTTTTCAAATCATGATTCTGCATGACCTCTCAGAATTGAAAAAACCCAGCATGCACAGCTCACTCGGAGGAGTTTTGTATTGCATAGTGAACTTCAAAACCTCTGCAGTCACCACAGGTCAATTTCACTCCATGAGGGGTTACAGCACTGTGTCGCAACTCTCCTGTACGAAAGGCACTGTGAGGAACCTTCAAGTACACACCCATTTTTTTTTTTTGGCGGGTTGAATACCATTTTTCAAGTAAACAGCCAAGTCTACTGGCTGAAACACTTTTTCTGAAAATCAAGCAACTGCCCTTCCAGGCCAACAATAGGGTGGTTGCCTTGTAACAAGGCACAACTGACCCGGCCTGTGTTGTGTTACAACACATTGCAATCACTTGGATCAAGGATCCCTTGGAGTCAAAGCTCTGAGGTGTCCTTGGATGGAGATTGTCTCAGACTCCCTTTCCATGGCATTCATCCAAGCTTTTTTTTTTTTTTTTCCCTGAAGAAACCCTTGGTTCAATTCCTTGAACACCACATCAAGATTGAGCTCTGAGGACACCTCAGACTTTTGGATCCAAGGAAACCTTGTTGGTAGTGAATAGTTCAAAGTGTTGCCTGTTGTATTTTTGAACTTTGAGATGAATATCTTGAATTTTGCACAAAGCAAGGCCCAATACAATTGATTGACCTTGTCCATATCATATTTATGGTTTTTTTTTGGTTAGCAGAAAACTGACTTGGTGTAACACTTCCACATCTTTTGTGTTAGAGCTGTAGATGCTGCGGTATGGGGGAAGAAAAAAAAAACTTAATCCATTGGAGACTGGGTGGAAGAGTTTGAAGGTGAACCAGAGACACATAGTTTGCATACTAGAATATAGATATATATGGAAAGTAGAAAGACATGTGCAAAGATTGTTTGAGATGTGAACTTAAAAAAATTATGGTGTAGGGTAGTTGGAAGCACCAGCAACAATGTATAACACAAGCAGGCTGTTGAATGACCAACAAGACATTGAAGCCAATCTGTGAAATACAAAGAGAGGCAATACTCTGATATATAGCAAGATCAATACCTTTATTTGATACAGATAGCCTGTTATAGCATACAAGTAAATGATGTGGTCTAAGATCAGCTTAGTTAAAAAGAACTGATAGTGTATATATGAGTGAGCTGATTGTGAGATGTTGAGAGAAAGGTTGTTTTTTATGGAAATTTGTACAGGTATTGTCAATTTGGCGGCTAGATTTGATCTGTCCTTCCTCATTGTGAATGTTATGCGGAGCAGGAAGAGATTGGAAAAAGGATCAATGGAAAGTACTTATGAAAAGGTGGTATGGGATCAGAGCTTTCCATGGAGGAGAGTGTGTTGAAGATTGTGTGACGCTTCGATAATTTTAATTACGGACCTCTAGCAAGTCTGGATCAGTTTATTTTGCGCTGATACACATGACCATCTTTATTTCTGAACACGCAAGGAGAGCTCTTTATGCCTTGGAAGCGTGTGTGTAGTTAAAAAAACAGAGGGAAACTGCCCGCTATTCAGTCTCCCTCTGTTCTAAAGGATGTTCAATGAGTCAGGCCCTATCAGATGCCTTACCATACATTTTGATAAACCAGTCTCCGCTCCATGTGGACGAGGCTGTTTGACTAAATGTGAGGTTAATCAGGGTCAACCTATCCCTTGGAGCTAATAGCATCTAACCATATCCGGAAAGATACATCCAAAGACTAGCTTCAATATGATGACAATTCAACCTTTTTTTCATCTTGAATCCGTTTTTTTTTCAAGTTATGTGGGGTTGCACAGAAAGTAGTTTGAAGAGATTGTGATGGAGTTGCTTTCAGCTACCCAAGACATCAACAGCAGCAGCCGAAAAAGGTGTTATACTCAGTGTTGATTGCTGCTCTGGGGCTTTTTGTCAAAGACCCTACACATATTTGGTTACTTCTATTTGAAGTTGATCGCACAGCCGCGAGGTCATCGATCAGCAATTCGGATGAGAGCACGCATATAACGTCATAACGTCCGCGAGCGCTGGGTTGCACCCCTAACTTTAAGGTTCGATTGCCCAACGCCGAATCGCGATGAATCAGGAAGTTGGGGGCAGTGCTGCAGATGGTTGAAGTTGAGTGACAATGTGAGCTTAAATGATTTAGACTGCAGCATTGACCACACTGCGTGCGCCCGATGAGTCACGTATTCAAATGGAAAGGATGGTGGGAGGGCGTTTGAGGAATGCGTATGCTTTCTTGGGACTCCTTTCAATCGCACGGGTGGGAGTGTCAAGCTTTGTCAAGTATCAGTTGGGATAAAGTGACATGATGGAGTGAATGATCCAATGTGGACTGGTCGAAGGATAAAGCCTGCGCGTACGTCATGACCTAGGGCGTGCTATCAACCGGCTATAGATATTTAAAATAAATTTATCGTTCAAGTTGGAGAAAAAAAATTGTAGAAGAAAAGGTCTGAGAGTGAGAGTGAATTTAAGTAATTTCTTGTGCTTCAGACTGTTTTGGTTAAATGCCAAAACAAGGCTGAAAATTAAACCACATCGTAATTTGTTCCATCGATTCGCTGGAATTCGGACTACTTCCACACCCATCAGACCATTCACCACCCACCCCTGTCAACTTACAGTATCTACCACATCACCTTGCGTCATTCTGAATAAAAACATATACTCACTCAAACACCAATAACAACACCCACACACCTCTTCCTTTCCTTGGCTTCTGGCCATTCACCTCGATCCATCTCATGTCTGGACCGCAGAACATCTTCGCAGGACACAGGTCCGATGACGCTCTCAATACCTATAACTCCCTCCTCCACGAAGCCGATTCTTACATCTCCTTCTTCAAGAAGCGTTGCGAGATTGAGGATGAATTCCAGTCTCAGCTCGCCAAACTAGCCCTTCGTCAATTCGAATCTGATCGAAAGCTCTCCAGCGAACATCATGATCTCGGACCTGCCTCAGCTCGATTGGCTTGGCAGGAGATCACCTCTAATGTCCAGCAAGAAGCTCAGCTTCGGAAGAATTGGATTCGAAAGATTAGAGAGCACGTCATCGAGCCCCTCGAGAAATTTCGCTCGATCAAGGAACGAACGCTTAGTCGAATCCGAGACGATATGCGCAATAGCGTCAATGACCATAAAGAGTACCTTGCGACCGTTCAGCGTCTCAAGAAGCAGTATGACCGGAAGTGCGAGGAAGTAAATCAGTATTACTCAATGGTAGAGGCTATCGAGTTCAGAGACAAGTTAATCGAAGACCGCCAGGGCGAATGGGAACACGTTTCCGCAGGCTGGTTAGCTTCACCACCACAATCAAACGATAACCTCTCCCATGGCGCCTCACCTCCACCTCATGCCAATACTACCACCACACGAAAATCTGGAGACTTTACTCAACATTTCAATCACCTTGTTCCCAGTGGCTCAACTGGAGTTAACGCCAACGTCAATCCAGCTCACTCAGGTCATTCGGCCAGGTCTCCGTTCATCATCTCTGGTGCGACTTCTACTGCTCTCAGGGATACTGCGATTCCAGTGCCTGCAAATCCGCTCCAGGCGAAAGGGAACGACGTCTTGCATGCATTACGTAACAACACCAACAATCTCATCCAGCGTCTCAACTCTAGGAAAGAAAATAAGGCTGGTGGCGGTAGTAACATTATTTCGGGTCCGGATGATGGCACCATCAGGCCTTCCGCTCTCAGGGGGAGCAAGCTTAAACGTGAGGCAGAGGATGCCGATCGCGACTATCGCAAAGGCGTCTTTCATCTTGAAACTTTACGATTGCGAAAAGAGCAAGTGATCCGGGGTGCCCGTCGAGCGACTGAAGATATGGTGTTTGAAACTTCTGGAGAAGCTAAAGATACGTTTGCGTATTTTATAGACGAAACTAGAATGGCAGCTGTCTCTCGGATATCGGTTGGTCCCATCAGTTTCATTATCCTGACGCTTCGTTTCCTTTTTTTACCATTTGTTCTCCTTCAGGCTTACTGTGACTTTGGGTTTGTCTTAACAGATCTGTGATCACGCTCAATATCTGGTAGACAAGATAAGCCCAGAAGATGATGCTCATACTTTTTCGGTCAATCAGCCAGATGAATTCAGTGAACCCAAAGTTTTGTACGAGAACGCTTTTACAGGCCCTTGTCAAAGTCTGCTTTTCGGTGTAGCCATCAACGACTACTATGCTAGCCATCCCGGCAAAGGATGGGTTCCGTTGCTGGTCAGAATATGCATAGAGGAGATCGAGAAGAGAGGGATAACACTAGAAGGAATCTATCGCGTTTCTGGAAAGATGCAGAACGTGACGCAGTTGGTGCATGAGATTGAAAAGTCTGTATCTTCAGCCCTGATATTATTCCGTGGGATCGCATGTGATTAACCTCCCAATCTTGTCTTTCACTGACATTCGCTTCAAACGTTGCTATGCAGGGACGAAGACGCTTTCCGCTTCGACCCGGACCGACATGATCCGTATACCATTGCTGGTGTACTCAAGCTGTACCTCCGACAGCTGCCCACCCCACTCTTCACCTTCCCACTAGTTGAACGGGTTGCGTTCTCGAACAATTTGGAAGAGCACGTCCAGAATGGCTTCAGTGTGCTCATCAAGAAGATCAGGAAACTGCCCCCTGCTCACCAAGCTACACTCAAGTTAGTATGCGAACATCTACATCGGGTCTCCATGCATTCAGAACAGAACAAGATGACATCCAGTAATCTGGGTATGGTGTTTGCACCTGCTGTGTTCTCTGAAGAGACTGGTGTTCAACTGCCTCCTCAAGCCTGGAAAGTGAGCCTGTTTATCCAGACCATCATCCCCTGCTTTCTTATTTGCACCTTCATTTTGGTTGACGAGATGATGTTTCTTGCTGTTTCTCTTATGGTCATAGGATTTGGTCATGGAAGCTCTCATAGATCACCAAGCAGAATTGTTCGAAGGGTTGCCCATTGCAGAACCATCCGGTGGGTCCGGTATAAAGACTCAGCGTGGTTCGCTTACAACCCGTCCGCCCTCACCGTCCGCTCGAAAATCTCTCGAAGCTGAACAATATGAAAGTTATTCGCGCTCGGGCTCGCCCAATCGGCCTATCGTCACACAGGCGTCAATGTCCACGCCGTCCCCTCAGACCACTTCAGCGTCGTCCCGTTTGATGGATCCTAGTTCATACCAACCTCAGCGCGCCAATCCACCCCAGAGTTCAGCTGACGAAAGCGAACAGGCTCCAAGCAAGCGCAGTAGCGTTGGGAGCAATCCCGGGTTTCAACCTCCCCAGGCGCCTCATGTTTTCCCGCCGCCGGTCGCCGTTCAGGTCACTACATCTTCGCTTGCACGACAGAACACCGGCAAGGCGACAAAACGATCGTTCTCCCTGCGAAAAAAGGCTTCTCCATCGAATCGGAACGTGCAGTCCTTTGGCATTTCGGGCGCGACAAGTTCACGACACTCATTCGACTCACACTCGTCCATAGGCCTCGATCGAGTCTCACCTGAGCATCAGTCTGGAGCTCGTCCAGTTCATCCTGAATTCGCTGTTCTATCCCGACCCCAACGTTCTCCTTCGAATCTGTCTGAGCCTCATAACAGCCATCTTTCCCCCCACCGATCGCCAACCCCGACCGCACAACGTGTACCCCAGACACTTGAGCAGTGTTTCCAATCCGTGATACAGCTAGATGGCCACGATATTCACACGAGTGCTACCACGATCTCCCCCTCTACCAGCACCACATCTGATGGTAACCCAGATGATATCACCAATCTCAAGAGCGCGCGGCGCGGTGCCCAGGTGTTGAGAAACACAGACGTGCAGATGCCTTCGGCCGGGATTAATTCGCCTTTCGATACTTCATCCAACACTTCAGCGCCCACCATTGAAGGCACGCGGAACTCAGAAGCGGTCGAAGAGCTTGTTTCAGGTCTCTCACAGGTAGATCTTTCTAAGCCCTCCACGCCTGGGTTCGTTTAGAAAGTAGGATTGGAAAGTAGCCTCAAGTCTTCTTGCATGCTACACGATTTTTTGGAACTTGAGCTTTCTATTCCTTCCATCTCCATAAACACTCGTATGCATGCACAAACGCACACATACACACATACACATGTCAATCAGATCGACAAAGTCCCATCATTGCTGCACATCTATCCTCCACCACACTCAGTCAAGCTGCTCAATCATATCACACCATCAATCAATTTCCCGACTTCAGGAGAAGAATATACATTCCAATATCTTCTTTTTCTTTTTCTTTTTCTTTGTGTTTCTTTTTTGACTTGATTTGGTTGTGTCTCTCCTTTGAGGGTTTCCTTTTCTTTGATCTTGCGACCGCTTGCTAGGTCTGTAAGAGAGTATTTTGCCCCTTTTTTATTTCTTAATTTTAATCATATGGGTGTTATGTGCGTTCATTATGTCTTTTTGGGGGGAGGTGGGTGACTTTGGTAGTTTCTTTTTTTTTCAGACATATCTCTATCTCTCTATGTGTGTATGTATAGGATCAGGAGATCATTCTACATTTTTTTTCTTGTTGAGGGTAGTATAGTAGCAGAGCTTCATGAGTGAAGGTTTTCTTTTCTTTTTTTTTTTTGGTATGAGAAATGAAGGATGCATGAAAAAAGTTCATACAACCTACATGACGCGAAATAATTCATCTTTAGGAGTGCCATTAACTCTAACATGGTGATTGAATGGTTTACTAGACCTGGCCCATACAAAGAAGTTGAAAAGTCTCTGGAACTTGATTCAGCCCGGATTTACACTTATCATTGACAAGATTATTGGTTCTCTTTCCACAATAAAATTGGGCATTCCACTAAACATACTCCACTTTTCTAGAAGTTTTGTAAATAGCAAAATTCATCGCGAGGTGAAAGCCATTTTATAATATGTACTTTGGGGTAATTCTATAAGCAGTTTGGTTTAGCATTCTAGAACGGGTTGGTTGATATGAATAGGTTTAATTGTGATTTGTGATTTCCAAAAAGAAAAAGAAAAAATTAGATAAATTAGATAAATTAGTTATCACAGTTTTAAATATCTATGACATAACTTTTTTTTTTTTTTTTCTCTGCTGCTATTTCAACTCCTTTAAGAAAGGATTCCCTCAATTAAACTTCCCCTTGACAAATTTTTACATAATCACAAATAAAAGAAAAAAAAAAAAAACTAATTTGTCCGTATATGTTTTCTA
>KI568423.1:0-17087 GCA_000500245.1 Cronartium ribicola 11-2
TTTTTTTGTGTACATAGTTTTATTGAGTTTGTTACCTTTTTTTTTGTTTTTTTACAACTCCCTTACCCTGTTACATTCAATTTCCATTCTCATTGAATTTTTTTCTTTTTAAAAAAAAAAATAAAAAAAAATAAAAAATTGAGCCTTATCTGACTCCTTTCAACTTGGTTTTATTCTTCTCATTAAAAATAAGTTTTTGTGTATTCCACTCATCTCAAGCATATTTACTCAAGCTCACCCAAGGTACCCAAAATATTTCTGAAATGTTCTAAATTTGTAGTCATTGCAGGTCCCCCCAAAAAAAGGGTTCCGAATTTTGTGTCAATCTAACTCAACACGCAGGTTTGACCTTGATAAAACTGAGCCTGCTTTGACTACGTATGAGTGTGGATGTCAGACCACAACATGACTGAAAGCAATCATGAGTCCTGCCCAGGAAGAAGGACCTGGAAGAGCAACCTGAGATCGAGAAGTTTCTGAAGACTCAACACTTCAGAGACATGCCTGTCTACACACAATCCACCTTACATCACCCTGCACCCAACCACTTAACGGCACAATATTGCCTCATCTGATACGGCCACTAACATTCCCTGTGTCTACAGAGCCACATATTTCTTAGAGGTGGTCTCATGTAGTGCTCATCAGCCTTTTGGCTCCTAGCAGTATTTCGGATATTCTATTATGTGATATATCATCTTCGCCAACACCACCATAAGAGTCTGGGTGGTCAGACAACCTTGGGTCACAATGTTCGTGGAGTTGGAGTCATGAACATAGATGATGAATTGCCCTAGGCAGAGCTATAATTAAATCAACAAAGATTCTTCCATTGCGAGAAGAACGCCCCTTATAAATGCAAAGGAAGACCCAGTGAGGTAAGCAGAAGGAAGCAGTCATTGGAAAAAGATCTACACCAGAAGCTCTTAGTCATTGACCTCCATAAACACTGCACATTACAGCAAAAATTGATACAAATGATACATTGCTGACAGATCCACAGGAAAGAAAAAAAAAAAAAAAAAACACAAACCAAAAACCAAAAACATATACTTACAACACACACCTGTACAACCCTCATGTCGCACGTTTGAGTAGCCATTTGAGTGTGGCATCGATGTTGATTGATTCTTTAGCCGAAATTGAGTAAATGCTCACTTCCCTCCCCGTCACTTTGGACAACTCACTAAGATTATCAATCCAAAAAAAGCAAATCAAATGAACGTCAAATTTGTATAACGACAATTGGATAGGTGTGATAAAAGCCAAGACAGGCATGCTCTAGTAGCTTTTAGCTACTCACAGTAGTTCAATTAGTTCGCCTACTTTTAGCGCACCATCGAGGTCGTTCTTATTCCCGAGTACCAGTAACGGAATCCCGGCTAGCTCGGGTTTACTGATGAGCGAATGTAGTTCGACTTGAGATGCTTCCACGGCTGCCCTGTCTGATGCATCGACGAGAAAGACCATAGCGGACACGCCGCGACAATACCGCTCCCACATGGACCGGAACCGTGGTTGGCTGTAAACGGTGATAGGTGAGATTCCACTTCAGGTGTGCAGGTAGGAAATGGGTCGATGGTGGCTCACCCGCCTATATCTAAAGAGGTGGGCCGAGACAACAAGAAAAAGGAGTGTCAGTTGGATTGGAGTGGTAGGGAATAGTGATGAGAAAAGCAAAGGCTGACCCCACAATTTTATCGTAACTGATCCTTTTGTACATTTCCGCATGTTGAAACCCTATGTAATCCCCCCCAAAAAACGCAACGAGTCAACTGCAGCACTGTCTGAATACTCAGAATTGAAAGGAAAGGAGAATGGTAGAGGGGCAGACGTACGACAGTTGGGATCATGGTATCCGAGAATTGACCGCTCTGCATTTTGAGGTTAGATAACACCAATAATGGAAAAAAGACCGAATGAAATGTAAGCAAACGGGTCTCAATCTCAACCTGCTTATCGACCAGCACAGTCTTCATATGTTTTGAAATAGATCCTGCTTGTCGAGTAAAATCGGCATCGACGACTAGCATTACTTTAAACGATGATTTGTGATGTGAAAGTACCGAGATTCGAGTAGACAGGTTCGAGACCCATTGCCTGCTTGGCTATCCAATCCACACCAGCCATAACAAAACATGGAGAGGAGGTGTATGATTTAACAAACCATGAGGACATTAACCAAGCTAGTCTTTCGTCGCGTCCAAATACCACACCACACGTTGGTCAGTACCTAATCAACTATGTATCTCCATCTGATTTGCGGTTTGACAATGCTAGTGGAGTCACATACCTTTCCGGAAGCCTGAAGACCAATGAGAGTGATTTCGAGTTCCTTCGAAAAGAAAAGAGACCGCAGCCATGATAGGACGGTCTTGAAGATAGAGGACATGACACGAGAAGATATCTAGAGGCGATTTGAAATGGTGAATGAGTATTGATAGGTAGTGTTGGCAGTGGAAGAAGTTTTGAGCGAATCCAGATGTGGTGTGCTCTGTACTGCGAATTATTCAGACCCGACCACCAAAACCCGTTCTCATGCAGCTTTAGCCGAAGCCCGTCCCGAGCTCCGACCCCGAGACCCGCTATCCTGACCTCTCAGGCCAGTTCATAAAGAATGTCCAAACACCAAATCCTAGGCCACCTGCCTAATTTGGGGATCCCCACAAAGGCGAGGCCTGACGTCCCTCTAGCCTTGTTTCGTTAACAACTGCCTTTTGGGACTGGTCATTAACAGACTGCAGTAGGTAGACTACCTGGCCAAATGGCAGTGTCATACCGGCGGTGCAAATATTGGACTTGAGTTTTGAAGGGTCTCGGGTACTTTACTTTGACTCGACTTTTTCTACTAAACGCAGGTGGATATTGTATGGGAAAAAACTCTTGAATTGCCCTTTGTATGTATCCTACCTGGGCTGTACAATACCTAGTGTGTACAGACCAGAACCGGGACAGTAGCGAGCGAGGCCAGGCCTAACGAGGGCCGGATTTCGTTTGCTTCCACCTCAACCCTCCTTGGTCCTTTCCCTTTCGTCTCGTTCGAAGTCATCAATTCTTTTTCCAGGTCAACGTTGAAGCGTTCGGTCCATCTCAGTTTATTTCTTCTTCATCAAATCGGTTTCCGTCTTTCTACCTCTACCAAACTTGACATCCGCTGTTCGTTCGGTCGTGTTGGGGAGTTGTGGCATACACACCTAACAAGCTTCTGACGAGTCAAGAACCTACATAGAGACTCCGCTACCCTTACTTACCCCCTACCTACCCTACGCCCCGACCCTTAACCACTTGAGTAAATTCTCTCTAGTGTGGCCCCCATCACACACAGACACACACACACACCCCCCTCGCTGCCAGAGTGAGTAGATTGAGCTTGGACACAACTCCTCATAATTAAATTCCCTTTATAATTTTTTCTACGTTTCCCCTCTCTATGTACCATATCATAGAGCCCCAGTCCATCTCCAACTCCAATCGCGTTCGTTGCTCAACTTCTTTGAACTCAGCCCCTTTTTCTTCCTTTTCCTCAAACGCTTCCTCCCTCAGCCCTCTATCCTCCACTCGCGTGCTCGCTCGCTCCCTTCAGACTTTGCTTCTCGCTCGATCCTGTTCTTTATTTTTGCGCTAGGTCCTACACCTTCTCAGGTTCGTTCTCGTCTTTCTCTCACCTCTATATCTCTTCGTCTTCCCCATTTCCGATTCAAATCCAATCTCCCTCTTTGGTCTCCTCGGCTTTCTCTCGGGCTCGGTCCTTCTCCAACCCTGAACTTTACCCGACCCGGCCTCCCCCGCACCTCATCTCCACCCTGCTTCCGGGTCTCCAGATTGATCATTGTTTCAGGCTCTTCCTTATCCTCAGCCACACAACACTTCATTCTTTTTTTTTTTTTTCTCCTCGAACCTGACACACTCTACCCCGCATACATTCCAACCCTTCTAATGAATGCCCTTTGCCAATCACCCTCAACTTGTACTTCCCTCCATTTTCCATTCATCTGCTGACCTCTCTCTCTTCACACCCACCCACTCAACATGATCCCTCCTAGACTCTCATCCTGCCTCGAGACACACCCTCCTTATCTTCCTTCGTCCGGCCACCTGCACCTCATTGCGGACGCTGGACGTGAGCTAAAACAACAGCATGCCCAAGGCCTCCACCCGTTTTCGGAATCGGAAGATCAATTTCAAGACTCGGATCGCAATCCGGACTGGAACTCTCGATGTTCCTTCTGATCACGAAGATGAAGAGTTTGGTTTCGAGGAGGACCGGCGGCCGTCGACTGCAGGTACGGCTGGAGAGCGCATCGGTCAACTCGAGACGGGTGTTGACAAGGAAGAGGAATCAGAACATCATCTTCAAAGAGTCATCAGCGCCTCAACTGCCGCCATTCTTCGATCTGCTGTTAATGAACACCTTCCAGCAAGCCCAGCAAGTCTGGCTGACGCCGCTCAAGCTGCTACTGATAATGCGCCTACCTCTTCACTTCAACCCGCTGTCCCTCACATTCCTATCCCAGATGCGACCGGGATGGTTGACCCTGCAGCATACGAAGCCTTGTATGCTCATTCGAAAATTTTCTTGCCAAGTTCTTACATCCGCTTCAGTGATACCGTTGAAGATACTCTCGGTGGTGTGATTTACACGATGGACGAGGAAGATGAAGCATGGTTGACAGAATTCAATTCAGAATCATCGCTTCGTTCCCGATCACGCGATCTTTCCAAATCATCTTCAGTACCTCCTGGGGAAGATCTGAAAGGGAAACGGGCGAATGGGAGAAAGGGAAAAGAAAAAGAAAGGGCGGAACCTGAATTGGAGGGACTTGGTCGGCTTGACCCAGATGACTTTGAGATGCTAATGGATCATTTTGAGAAGACAACTGAGGAGACAGTGCCGGGCTTGCATCTGGTGTGTGCATATTTTGTATCAGAGTGTTGGACTACTGATCTCTTACTGAATCTGGATCGCATTCCTGTGCAGGATACCAACCGATGTCCATCTCTTACCGATCTCGAACACACATTCGAAAGTACACTAAGCAATCCGAGACTTTTGACTATCAAGATCTTCGCAAAGTTTGTCTACTGCCATTGGAAAGAGCGGCGGCTAAAACGTGGAGGGAAACCTATCATGCCTGCTATCGATGTATGTATTCAATGTCTTTTTAGTTGTACCTGACAAACAAATTGGTTCTGATATTGGACATAATCCGCAATCACAGTTTGATGAATCCAATGAGAACAACCCATACGTTTGTTTTCGACGGAGAGAAATCAAAACTGTTCGCAAGACGCGTCGGACGGACGCCCAGAACATGGACCGATTAATCAGGCTACGGGATGACCTACATAAGGCTCAAGAACTACTCAATACTGTCCTTTCTCGTGAACGTGTGAAGAGAGAAGTCGTCGAACTAGAAAAAGCCATCTTTGAAGGTAGATGTATGGTACGGGAGATGAAGCGTAGGATGAATGAGGCCGATGGCGATGAGAACTTGCTAGTAGACAGGAAAGAAAAGAAGCGGAAGCGCGAGGGATCAGGTTTTGGGTACGTCGAAATCTGCGTTGTTGTATTCCAACAGGAACAGCCTTTTTTCTTCGTATTACATCGGAACTAAGTACTGATTGCGCCCAGCACAGCATTGTCAAAAGCCCGCTCAAAGCGGGCGGTCTCCCCGCGAACGGTTACAGCACCACCACCCTTATCTGTCCTAAAGACGTATTACTGCTACGCGAAAAAGTCCAAGCAACAACCCGAAACATGGACCGCGACTTCGCCAGGCGGCGAGAAGAACAAAACGGTTGGGAAGATCTCACAGACTCCGCTTATCAGTCCATGGCGCTCCCGCCGTCTATGCGGTGGCGCGGGCCCATGGTCCCGGACACGGCTTCGATCTCAAAATCAGGACGCGAATTGGCCCCCGGACTTGAGCAAGGGCTGATGTTTGCCACCCCGATCATCGAAAGCAATCAGTATCGCAAACGTATCGGTCGTGGTGGACGGTTCATGCTCGATCGTATAATTCCTCCCCATCGTCGGCCATGGAAACCATCTGCTGAATCGTTGGCGAGCACTAGCACTTCTCATTTGTTATCACAGGACGAAGAGACAGCGCGCGAGCGACGGCTTGCAGAACGTTGGAAATTTGATGATGATTTACGAAACGATTTTCCTTCGGTGGAAGAGCCACCTCTTATTGATGATTATAGTCTGCAGTATATTTCTAGACGTCGAAACTTGCTTGATCATACAGATCTCGATTGTCTGGAACCACATGGCGAGGTTCATCTGTCGAGAGTATCAGAGTACCTGAATCGGGAACCTGAGCCGGAACCGCCGGTCGTCAAGGTTGGAAAACTACCTGTGAAGCCGGTCTCAAATCTTTTGAACATGGGGTTCCCTCGCTCCCCATTCCCGTCAGCATCCTCGGGAATATCGGATCAAATCCTGGTTGCTCGTGCAGCAGCGGCGCAGGCGCATGGAAATGGTTCAGCTCCCGGCAAACGAACACCATCTGGGGCTCATGCGATCCACGGGAATGGTGTTGTCCCGCTGACTCCACGCATTCGGCGTACTCCGTCGAACCCGGTCAACGGTTCAACTTGTAGCACTGGAACCAGCCTTCCGAATCCGGCTCAGCAACAGGTTCATGCTTCAGGCTCGGTGGGATGGCCAAATGGGAATCTGCCTGTTGCTGGTAATTCGGGAAACCAAAACGGAAGCACTGGGCACAATTCAAACGGTACATCGAGCATTCACATTCCAGTCCCCTATGCCTGTATGCCACCTACACCCAGTGGACTGTCGCGCTCGATCCCTATCCCGGCCAACCTCTCTCCTGGGAGTAGAATGATGAACGGTATCAACATCCCTACCAACCTATCCAACGGCTCGATTCCGATCAATCACTCCAACACTCGATCCAACTCGGCAAACTCTTCAGCCCATCAGCAGCACGCCGCGAGTCCAGCCGGGACAGCCGGATCACCATCGCCTATGCCTGCGCCGAACGTTCTCACGATCAAGTCACCAGGGACGAGACAAACCAAACGAGCTGTTAGCCATCAACTATCACCACCACCTAGCTCTCCTACTAACATCACACCTCGACCTAATCAACGAATTTACGCCTCTTCTCCACCTGCGAACATAATATCATCGAACAAAACATTAACAAATGGAAACCTTCCTCATCATCTCATCGGTCCACCTGGCACGCCTTCATCGGTTAATGTCTTTGTACCCATCTATAACTCACATCAATCTCCACCTCAAACTACATCTAATTCAGGTGCAGCAGCAGCAACAACAACAACAGGTGTTTGATATAACAGATTTTTTAGAGAGAGACTGGGGCATTTTTTTTTTATCTCTCTCTGTCTTGGTTTTTTTTTTCTTTATATATATTTCTAATTGTTTTTTTTTCGTTTTTTTTTTGTTCTGGTGTTGGGTTTTTTTTTTTTCTCTTCTTTTTTTCCTTTGGAGAGAATGATTGGGAAGTCTTTTTTTTTGTGGATAGTGGTGTTTGTGTGTGTTGGTATACTTAAATTTGTGAGAGAGAGTGGGGCTTTGGGGAGACGGGTAGGAAGAGGGAGAGAATTGCAATTCTTGTATGGGTTGGTGATGATGATGATGATAGATATTTTTTTACCAAAAAAAAATGGTTGAGAGAGAGAGAGAACAAGAAAGACTTGAGATGAGTGAGTGAGTGCTTTTGAGTTAGGTCTACGTAGGTCACAAACTCAACCACGTCCCTCTCGGCAAGCAAACTTGCGAGAGAGAAACTCGAAGCTCACCGACGCATCCTTGCGTGAGACCAACTGGATTTTGGGACAATTTTTTTACATGGGCCATAGTCACTCTTCCTACATATAAATACAACTCCATCCAAAGATGAAAGTTAGTCATTGTGGCTGTGTACACATGCCGGAGACCTTCACCATCTCCAAAGGTAGATCAATTGGTCATAATGTGGGGTGTGAAACAGGTGAATTCCAGGTTAATTTGTGCTGTACTGTAATAGGACAAAGCAGCTCACACAAGTGATAGCTCCATTTCAATCCACATATACCGGGCTCAAAGGTTGTGCTTGTAGAGCTCAGGGTATGTAGAGATTTTTGGTTTAGAAGAAAAAAAAATCTTGTTAGAGGAATGAAATTTGAAAATTGAGAATTTAAAACAGTTGTTGTATACTACTTAGAACAGAATAAAAAGAAATGTCAAGGAATGAAGAGATTTTCTTATTAATCAAATTATTTAAGAATGAGAGTTAAAGCTTATAAAAAGTTTTTTTTTTTTGGTAATTCAGTGTTGCTTCCTTTTGTATATATAACCATTTGAATGAGTGTCTTGATTGTATAGATATGAGTTACACAGATATCAAAGCCCATGATTTGTTTTCCAGAATCTCAACTCTTGATCTTTTTGTAGGGATGAGGTTTGTAATGTACCTACCTACCAAAAGTGTTGTGCAAACCTAGATTGGTATGTTTTGTTCCTCTTGATATATAACTAAATCAAAAAAAAAATTAAAAACTTGTTGGCATATAATAAATACATGGAGGTGGTAATGCTTGCAAGTTTGTATCTGAAAGAGGAAAATAGGAAATGAAGGCATGAAGGAAGAGATCTTGAAAAAGATATGGGGGCCCTTCATTGTTTTGATGATATATTGCTGGTCCTACATCATCATCATCATTGTGATGCTTGACTTGAATTTCTTGGATCCAATAATTATTGATGGAGGCAGTTCAGACAATAATCTAAACAAATTTGCCTGTCAAGGAAGTACAGTCAAAAACTGCATTGGATCAAGTTGGATGGAGGGTGTTTGGGGCCTGAGCAGACCAGAGAAGATGGAAGATCTCTTGGCAATTGGATTATCCGGATCCTATACTGTCTGACAACAAGAAGGAAAAGAAAAGAATCCTCCTAGCTGTTCCCCATGGCTTTGACAGATTGATCTGGGAAGATTTCTCAAATCATTCATGTGGTTATATGCACTTGTGCTGTGGGAATGCCAGTCACATTCCGAGTGCGAACTCGAAGCAAGTTCCTCTGATCAATTTGGCACACTTATTGTCAGCGTGTTGGCACTCACAATCCTTCGAAATGGTTTGGTTTGACTCGTGGACGCAGAATCCAGTTTGGAGTTTATGACTGTAATCGAGTAAAGTTGCCGGTGTGATCATCTAACAGCCTCGGGCACCAACTTCCCCCGGAGAAAAGGGTACGAGGGTCTTTCGAAGCTTTCAAATCGGAGGAGACCCAATCAACGGCGTTTTTGACCGACACGCCATAGGACTTGGGCCGAGTAATCATCACGCGCTGGAACCTGGACGACCTTGGCCACGGCATAGCACTGGCCTGCGAATTACGCGACAGCACTGGCTCTCCGAGTCATATCACATGATCACAACCACCAAGAGATCATTGGGCAGAACAACGTCCCGGTTTTCATTCTGCCTTGCTTATCCACTGTTCAGGATTCATGAAAGGTTGATACCGTTCCTTGACCGTGGCTACCATTATTTCGGCTTCATGGCGCGTCCGGTTAAGATGGGCAAGGCGGGCAAAGGCTTACTACTGACTCATCAAGTTCAGATTTTGCCATCCGGTTTCCTCATCGGAGGCATCAAATTGTTCTTCTCCTTTTTCAGCACTCACCAATTTAACATTCAAGTTCCTTTGAGGTGGTTGGATCAACAGTTTTTTGGATTCCTTTTTAGTATCTTAAGAGTTTCAAAGTCTGGTAACCATCAGTATCAGTGCTTCTTTGTTCATCGAAACACGAGTCAGTATTCTTTTGTTGAAGATGTCGAAAACACAAGCTCGGAGACGTCGACCCCTATCATTTCGCACACGTTTTCCCTACAGCATACATTGCTCGTATGACTTGCTTGGACCACGCTGACAATTGAACCCTTTGCGTACAGTAACCAAAAAGCCTCTTTGCGACTACGACGCGCGATACATATCAAACCCCCCAATCAAGCATCATGAAACATTCTCTTATTTCTCTTAATCTTTTTGTCCTGGTGGCAATAAGCTTGATCACAACGACGCCCATGCCCGTTCCCAGCGCACAACCCACGCGTGACTAACTCCTACCTTCTCACGAACTTGGTCGTATCCAAGCATATCTACGCTAATTCAAATATCTTTCAGAAACAAATCTGCTGCTCTAGCACAACAACCAACGATTGCAATTGGTTCCAACTCGACTGGTGGTACAGCTGCTATGCTTGCGGCCCAAGGCACACCGCAGCTTTTGGGAAGTAAGTTGTAATCCCTCCAGCAAATAAGAATGGGACCTCCAAAAAAAGGGTAAAGAACGTACTTACGACACACAGATTCGAATATGTCAGCGGGACCACGCCCACGTAAGCTCTAGAATGGTTTATGGAAAGGAGATTGTTTATCAATCCGACTCATCTTTCGCATCTTTTGTTTCAAAACAGCACAAGGATCTGCGGTGCAGACCTCCCGGGAGGGGGGGGAGGGCAGTGTATATTGGTCCAAACGGCCAATTAATGACGGCTGGACCTCAAGGTGCTTCATTAGGAAGCGTTGTTTTACCTGGTGTTCCGGACCCAAGAAGCGGTGTCCAAAACAATGGAAATGGGGAAATACCTGCCATCCGGTTGACCCCACCCGTTGCACCTGTTGGAGGGCAACCGCGTAAGCTAGTCTTTCTTCAAATCGTTGTTCATAAAAGATGCCTGATAATATAAACGGAATCATTGTGCTCGCAGCTAGGGTCTCGCGATGACTCGCTCATAGTGGCTAGGCGAATGACCGTGGCGCCGCCACATGTATGTTGCGACGACGCCACGTGATATGGATTGTATTCTGCCACTAGAGAATAAACAGAGACCTCAACCGCCCGCCTCATAAGCAGAATGGTGAGGTAAGAAAAGACTGGTGATGAAGGGTTGAGGTCGGATAGATGGGTGTTCTGCTTCTAGCGCAGACAGAGTGTGGGTACCGGGTGTATGACACGCGTGTAGTATGTGTGGGAACAGGCTAGTATGGTAGTGGCCTTAGTGCTTACGTGGAATGAACGGTCTCAGAAACGGATCTGATGGCCCAAGTGTGTCGAATGGGAGAGGTTGGCCTTTTGCAATTCTCTAAGCCTCAGGAGCGGGTGGTCCCTGACGTAGGTTTTGAATGCCTCGGAGGACCATCGACCGATGTCCTGGATGTATTCGAGGGAGAGGCCCGCCTGTGCTAGAGCCGTGGCGCCCCCTGATCGCATAGAGTGCCCCGACTTGTCTTTGGGGAACAGTTTGTGGAAACGATATAAGAACCACGACCTCGTGGGGGGTGCGCCTTTCGAAGTCACGAAGAGGAACTGAGAGAGAAGGAAGTACTCGTCTCTTATGGTTAGGTATGACTTCAAGGCTGAGACAGGGCAAATCCTCCTGTCTTCACAGCTGGGAAGTATTACTGTGGAGCCGAGGTAGAATGGGTCGCCTTTATGGTATGGTAGGGTGTATTTGGCGTATGAGCCACAGTGGGAAAAGTAACAGGAAGAACGTTTTATGATCTTCCGTTCGTTCATCAGCCTATCTGAGTCAGGACGGACGAGTTCGCCCAGTCGGTGGAGCCCGTGGAATCCAACCAGGAGCAGAGTTACGAACAGTCCGTCGTCGAAGGACTTGGACATAGTCCTTGAGGCGAGCTCAAGGTCGAGGAGGTTGAGGGGGGATTTCCGGAGGACCGGCTTTGAGAATTGCTTCATGCATCCGCGGAGGGTTGCACGAACCGACTTCGAGTTGGTAATGGACTGTATGTTTGGGTAGTCCTTCTCGAAGTACGCGGCTATGCCAGATAAATAGGTGCTTACTGTCCTCGGCAAGATGAGAGCGTGTGTACGGTGTGAGATCGACCGACACATTGTAGATACAAAAGCGCAAATAGTTTCTTCGGAGGGGGAGGTGGGGAGATTGAAATCTGAACAAAATTGGAAAAAGGCTTTGATGGCAGAGAGATATTTTGAGTTGGTAGAGGGTTCGCGCGCTCTATAAGCGTCGCCTCGTATAAGGCGAGAATCGAGTCGGTCTGGCCGCATTACCGGAGTTTAGGGGTTTGAAGGTTGTAGGTTGGGTGGAAGTGAGGGTACAGGATGAGCTGACAGAAGGTTTGCCACCGTCAGGGATAGAGGGGTCGATTGGGATTTGTGCTACCCTTGAATTAGGAAGAAGACTGTTGACTTCAAGTAACTCTCCCCTCGACAGGGCGTCGGCGATGACGTTCTTAGCACCTGGAATGTGCCCTACCCTGACGTCGATCTTCCGAGTAATTAACAAGTGAATAATGAAACGGAACAGCGGCCTGACGGACTCGCGCGCTCGATGCGAGTGGAAAAGGTTACAGACGAGCATGGAGTCCGTGCAGATGAAGATCTTACTTGCTCCTCTTTCGGCAGCCAACTTTAATGCGTATGTTACGCCCAGGAGCTCCGCCCAGTAGATGTCCCTGACTGGCGGCGGCAGGCGATGGTGAAACCCCTCGGCGGAGTTCGGGAACCAAACACCGATACCTTCCGGGCAGGCGTCGCTTACGACTAGCGCATCTGCTTGGCTGAGTCGCCAGAAAGCGGAGTCGAGGAGGTACACTCCTGAGGAGCCTTCGATAGCATTGGCTAGCCATCTGAGGTCGTCCTGGACCTCGGTGTTCGTTGGTACGAATAGGTTCCTGTAGATTTTAGAACTTATTGTGTCCCATGCTGCCTGGAGCGCAACTCTCCCGAGCGGGAATGAATTGAGGCCCCAGGAAGACCAGCCAAGTAATGACTGCCAATCTTTTAGCCGATGCTGCTTGACGGACACGAACGTTCTAAGTGCTGTGATCAGGTC
This sequence comes from Cronartium ribicola 11-2, assembly GCA_000500245.1. Taxonomy (NCBI): domain Eukaryota; kingdom Fungi; phylum Basidiomycota; class Pucciniomycetes; order Pucciniales; family Coleosporiaceae; genus Cronartium; species Cronartium ribicola. The sequence goes on from KI568423.1 coordinate 12,859, forward strand.
GGACTTCTTTTCTGGGGATAGGGAAAAGGATAGTTCGTCGGCGTCTACGTAATGTCCAATGATTTCTAGCTTCTCACCCCAGATCTGCTTCTTCCAGTCCCAGGGGATATTGAGGATGTCAAAAAGGTACAGGAACTTTGCTTGGTCGAGTGGCATTTTGTTACCTTTGAACGTGGTAAAGTCATCTTTGGTGCACACACCCCATGTGTCATCCATCAGGTTGTTGATTCTTTTTATGCCGAATTTGTAGACAGCTAACCATAGCACTAGAGAGAAAAATGAGCACCAAATCTTTGGTGAGGCTGAGGACCCGAAATTTGCGCAACGGTCTATGTGGTATCGATTGTCGATGAGAACAATTTGTCTCAATTGGTATTGTAGGTGAATTGGCATGTTACGATATGCTCTAGCTGCATCCGTCTTCCACAGAAAGAGTTTCTTCCCTTGCTTCTTCAGTTGTACCATGTAAGGAGCAAAGGAAATGAGAGAGTCAAATACCACTCTTATCCTATCCTTCGTGACTAGATTGTTGAGGGAAGGGTTTCCGTAACTCATATCGGTGCCTACCCGCATCTTCGATGTGCCTTTCTTCGAGACTAGTAGGAGAGGGGAGACGATCATTCCTGGGGCTAATTTATGGAAGCCTGTTGAGTACCTTCCCGCTGCAACTTCTTCGTCTCTGGCTGCCCGGAGGAGGTCTGGGTGCAGATTACATATGGAGTGGTTTTTATTGATCACTACATCGTCGGGTGGCGTATCAGACATAGGCCAAAACCCTTTACGCAGTCCTTCGAGTACTGAAACTACGAATGGCTGGTTAGGGTGGTCCTTCAGCAGAAGCTCGAACCTCTCAACGTTAATAGGGCAGACAATCTTGAACAGATATGGAAAGGTTTTCATAGCATAGTCCGCAGCTTTGTCGTCGGTGATGGGAGGTGGAGCTTGGAGGGGTGCAGCGTGTATACTGGCTTCAGTAGCTTTAGAATATCCGCTGGGTTTCGACCAGTCCCATTCGAAACCTCTCTTAAAACGTTGGGCATGAAGGTCATTATTTGATAGTAAGTCCTCGAATTCCTCTATGATGGTGCTCGAGATAGGTGCTCCAGTCTCGACCAGGTTTTCGAGGTTATAGCTCGTGTATGTGAGTGGTGCGGCGGTGGTCTCCTTCGCAACCTGCGAAATCGCATTTGCCGTGTATTCTGACGCATGGGTCGTCGAGCTTGCTAATACAGTTGCCAAGATTCCAGCCACCACATATCTGCTGATGGCGAGGGGTATTCCTTGTTGTGGCCTAGGGATGTCCACATCGGGTGTCACGTGCCGAGATGTCACACGACTGCGGCACAGCTCAGGGATAAAGAGTCGAGGCCCGTCGGCAAGCGGGTTCCACATCATTCCTGTGTGTTCCCGCTTACCTTCCGTCCCGAGAGCTTACCGAAGTGACGACTATAGGTTATGGCCCGCGTTAACCGCTGCACCTAATCCGAAAGTTTGTCGATTTTTTTTTCTGGCTGGATGCCCATCCAGCACTCACCCCCCAATAGAGCAAACCCACGTACACAACTGCCTGCCAACGATCTATCAGACGAAACCAAAAGCTATAATACCCCGACAAACCGTAATCGTGATTCGATTTTACCCACCAATTTTGAGACAACAGAAGAGGAAGACCTCTTGCGAGTCAACTTAGATCAACTCCGTATCTCGACTATATCAGACATATCCCCCGTGAACGTAAAGAGCCAAAAAGCGAAGACGATGGCCAGGAGCGATGACAAAAAATCTGACGTCAAAGACACCATTGATGACGAATCCGCAGAAAATGCTTCGACAATTGTACAACTGGCATGAGCCAGAGCTGATATAGATAAATATGTCAAGCATATCGACAAACTAGAATCTGATGGCACCAATGTTGTACGATGGAAACAACAGACCAGCAAAGCAATCTACCATATGATGGGTATTCTGTCTTACTGGGAAGGCAAAAAACTGGACCCTGAATCTGTGTACGAAATGTCAGTTGATCAATGTGCATTAAGAGTTATAGAGGAGATGATCCCCGATGACATGGCCAACTTGATTGGATCAATAGTTATGGCACACAATGCCATGTCATTAATTGAGGAAGAGTTTTGTCAGGGTGGTTGCACGGCTCAGATGGCCATGTTCAGGGATCTGGTCTTCAGAACTTTCGATCCAGTGACTATGACAGTTTCGGAATGGACCACATCAATTGACAAGGGCTTAAACCGCCTTGAAAGCAAAGGTGTTGTCTGGACAAAAGATTGTTTGGCTGGTCTACTATACCAACTGGGTGCACCGACCTCCGGTGAATTCTCCATGGAAGGTGTGAATACCATGCTTGATGCTCAGTACAACACAAATCCGAGACCGTTCACCGCACGCAAAGTCCGAACCCAAATGCAATCGATCGTAATGAATTGTAAGGCGGCTCAAAAAGCAGAAGTGACTGTCAAACCCTTAGCAATCAAGACAGGCTTGTGTAATCCTATTGGGAAACCGTTTGTACTGACTGGCAAGACATTCACATCAACTAGTAGTGCTCAAAGCCCAACTCCTCTATGTGAGAACACCAAGGAGAGGGACCGTACAATTACCAACCCGATACCAATACCTAGATTGGTGGTCAGTGAGTGCCACAATGGTGAGGACCAATGCTTCCATTGTGGTAAGTTCAAACATACTCAAGACCTCTGCGTATGGAGCCAATCAAGACCCAGGACAGCCTTACACTGGAACAACTGGTGCAGGGTGAATAATGGCAAGATGTATAGTATTGATGTCATAGGGCTACAACTGGGGCACTTACGTCTTGCGTTGGGGGGGCCCTTTCGGCCTAAGGCATCGTCACTCAATGCATTGACTAACACCATGGAGACTCAACCTCGAGTCATAGCATCAGCTGTGAAGGCACCATGGAACTCCAAAGGCATTATGGAGGGCGATTATCCAGACAAGTTTTGTCTGGATGGTGGGGCATTGGATGGAGTAAGCCCATCACTTCATGCCCTCATTGACTGTCAACCTTTTTCCTGTCCTATTCCCTTACAAACAGCGTCTCATGGAGACCATGCATTCATCGTAGGCAAAGGGAAACTTCCGATAAAGACAATTGAGGGAACAGTCAAACTATTGGAGGACATATATTACTGTCCCACAGCAACAGAGACTCTGATATCACAAGGGGCTTTACTGAAACAGGGCGCTAAGATTTGGTTCTGGGGGAATGACATCATTGTACACTTAAACAATGGGAAACACATTGTTGCGAAGTTTAAAAATAAATGGTGGATACTTCATGCAAAGAATATGTCTCATGAAGACTTTTTGACTTGTGAACCTACCTGCGTTGGACGTGTTGCTGCAGCGTTGAAACTGATAGACCACATGAAACTGTGGCATGAGAGATTCGCACATGTACCTGCTAAGCGGATATGGAAATTATTCCTTCACGAGATGGGACTTGGCTTACCTAAATCTTTACCCAAAACTGATTTTGTTTGCAAAGACTGTTTAATCTGTAAAAGTACCAGACATTGACAGCTTGGACAGACCAATCAAAAACTGGGACTTTTGGATGTTGTCATGTTGGACGTCATGGGACCATTTCCTGAATCGTGCACAGGTGCCAAATTCAACGTCACCTTTTGAGACGTTGCAACGACATACTCCAAATGCATACCAATCAAGCATAAGGGAGAAGTACAGGAACACTTCATTCAGGTAATCAAGAGGTGGGAGTGAAGCACCAACTGTAAAGTCAAGGTGGTCAGAATGGATGGCAGAGGAGAGTATATTGCAAAAATGTTTGAGAAGTGGCTAAAGGAACATGGTATTCTCCATGAAGGGTCAATGCCATACAAACCAGAACAGAATGGGGTCGCGGAATGCCTTAATCAAATGCTGAGTGAGATGGCCCATTCTCTGTTACACTCTTCTAAACTCCCTAAATCCTTCTGGAGTCTCGCATATATGACAGCCTCATACCTTCATAACAGACTCCCTAATTCACACACTGGTGACAAGACGCCCTACAAGTTATTTTATGGGAACACACCACAACTTGACATTATCCGGACTTTTGGCGCGGTAGCTTTTGTACATTTCCACAATGCACAACAAATGGGCAAGCTGGACAACAGACACAGCCCCCATTTACTGGTCACTGGCCACCCAGGGCATCCAGTTGACCTCTGTGGTTTCTA
>AWVX01030695.1:0-17825 GCA_000500245.1 Cronartium ribicola 11-2
TTTTTTTTTTTTTTTTGATATAAATAAAGATTTTAAGTTGTGTTTTTTTCCATTAGAATTTGGTCATGTTTTGAAACCAAATGTTTTGAAACATCTTTTACATTTCAATCTTCACCTTTTAAGTATTTACTGATTATTATTTTTTTGATATCATCATCTGAGCTTTCTGCCTAAAGTGTGAAAACAAGAAAATATAAATTAGTAAATGGTATGCCAATGAAAGCGGCTGAGGGAAAACTTTTGTAATACTACTACCATACTGAGTAGTTGGTGTATTGGGACAAGGTTTTTTTTTTTTTGACTTACTATTAACATATATTGTGTAGTGTACATTTTGGTAACATTTTTTTTTTATGTTTTTACTTTGTAAATCAAGTTGAAGAACATCCACTTTATCTACAGGGAGTCCTGTTTGAAAGAGCAGACCAGGTAAGTCTCTCTCCTCTCGCTTCTCTCACTGGCGCGCCCGGTCCGTTGGGAAGTTCCCGTCTAAGATTAATGAAGACGGGATGGACCGGGTCGGAGAAGAGAAATGATATAGCTACACGTATAGACATATGCTAGTAGCGTTATGCTATGTACTGTTGTCTCTGTCCTGTAACCCCATATCTCAGACCCCATATCTCAACACTGTTAACACTATGTATACTGAATTGCTAGGATATGTAATTGGGGAACAGATTCTCTGTAAGTACCATCCCAAAACACACCTTGGACATCAGAGTCCAAGCCAAGAGTGTTCCATATCGGATTGGATAAACGCCATGGAGCTGCATCGGTTTGGATTTTGGCATGTTATCAAATGACTTGCATAATCGTACTCTGCTCTACTCACCACCAAACTTGATAGAGGTACACCCTTTGATGGGTTGGTCTGATTCAGCCCTTGGTGAAATCGGGTGTGATGTTAGTGCGGCGCAATCCAACTCTCTCTCTCTTTCTCTCTCAATCGTAAATCCATGGTTCAGTACAATGTTCTCACCTCCCCACTTGGGAACTTGAGGCTGTGTTCTGAGATGTAGGCTGTGTTCTATTGAAATTCTGTTTTTTGACGGAACCAATTATTTCATTTAAATAAATAGGAGATCGTTATCAATCATCCTTAGGGGTGCAGTGCGGAGGATAGCTCGCTGCTTGCATGCTTGTTTAAGGTCGCCTATAGCATACAAACAAAACGCATGACGTACTCAATGCTCTCGGTCACCCCCGCCGACGTTTCCCAGCAGGAGGGATTTTGTCCAGTGGCTCTGATGGACTTTGGCTTATATAAAAACCCTTCATCGGCCTCTCCTCTACCACACATTTCACACCTTTGTTTATCCCTCCTCACCCAAAAATATCAATCTTTTACCTCTTAAACAGCTATGGCACCCGTTCCTTCAACCACGTCCTCTGCACCCTCTCCTGTATTCGAGCATCGCCCACCCGCAGATGTTGATGTCCTCATCATTGGTGCCGTTAGTTTTCTCACTTGAAAATCAATCCTTGGTAGATGCAAGTCCTATCATCACTTCGCCAGTGCTCATATTCTAGATCATCATTCAGGGTCCTGCAGGGTTAATGGCTGCGGCTTGTCTGGCTCGCTATGGCGTTCACAACGTTAGGATAGTTGATAAACGAGCTACCAAGGTTTGTGTGCCACAGGATTTGGTGATCTGGGAACGTTGACCTTCTCAAGCTTACAAGACGAAACTGACCTTCATTCCCGACTGCTTAGATCTTCACTGGTCAAGCCGATGGCCTCAATTCGCGAACTCTAGAGGTAAGCTTATGTACTAACACTTGATCAGCTGGCTCTACCCCGACTACTACTCTTACTATCTTGTCACAGATAGTTTCTGATACCTTCTGAGAGTCGTACTAAAATCGTACTTACGCCGACCGACCTACCTAGATTATGCAAGCTCTGGGTATCGGCAATCAAATCATGAGCGAGGCTAATGAGTTTGGTGAAGTTTGTTTTTGGGAGCCCATTAACAACGGTCAGATCGGTCGCGCATCAAGGCTTCCTGCTGTAAGTCATTTCTATACTACTGCTTTCTAACAAGCCCATATTAATCCGTACCTTATGCACTAGACTATACCCGGAATATCTAGATTTCGGTATTCTGCCCTCCATCAGGGTCGAATCGAGCGCGTACTCTTAGACAAGATCGCTGCGTGGTCAACTCCATCATTTGAGACCGAACTGAAAGATAGTCATCGCCAGAAACCCATCGCTGTTGAGCGTGCGGTCTGCCCAGATCTCATCACTTTACCTTCATCCACCGCCTCAGCATTGTCAGACTCAGTAAAAGATCGAATTGTGGTTCGACTGCGTCATCTCACTGAGGCGGAGGCTAAACCAGCTCAGTTCACTCCGCTTGCCTCAGATGGACTCTACCGCTCAAACATGTTTGAGGATGACGCTTTGGACGCTGCTCCGAAAGGCCTACCTGACACAGAGATGCTCGAAGACGTGCGATGCCGTTATATCATTGGAACAGATGGCGCCCGAAGTTGGACAAGAGGTGCGGTTGGCTTGAAGCTCGAGGGAGAGACTACCGATTATTTTTGGGGCGTCCTAGATGGAAGACTTGTGACAGACTTGTAAGTTCAAGAGTGACTTGATGAACTTTTTTTTTTCCAAATAGTTGATCTGATCCAAAAACAATGGCTTTGAACAGCCCTGATGTCCGAATGAGATGTTGCATTCACTCCGCATCGAGTGGCTCAGTTCTGATGATCCCGAGGGAGAAGGACATAACCCGACTTTACATACAGCTTCCTCAAGTGGCGAGCGGTGAGCGACCGAATCGAAACGATGTCACTCCCGAAAAACTCTTGGCACGAGCAAATGCCATCCTGGCTCCCTATACTATTCGAATTCCTAAAATAGAATGGGTTTGTGTTTCATTATTGTCTTGCAGGTATTTTTTTCACTGGCTAAGACATCTTTCCTCTCTTTAATTGCTTAGTACACTTGCTATCAAATTGGCCAACGGCTGGTTGACCAGTGGTCATGGAACAATCGTGTCTTCCTCGGCGGAGATGCATGTCACACGCACTCCCCCAAACGTGGTCAGGGAATGAAGTATGTTGCAATGAAGTTTCCCATATCAAATTAAAGTATTGCTCTACGTCGAATGAAAGTTGACCACCCCACTCGTTCACATATTCACAGCATGTCGATGGCTGACACATTCAACCTCTCATGGAAGTTGGCGCAAGTCTTGCGGGGTATAGCCCACCCTAAGATACTACAAACATATCAAGACGAAAGAGCACCACTGGCAGCCGAATTGATCGATCTTGACCGAAAGGTAGTCTCGAAACCTTGATGCTCTCCTTCCAAAAAATTTTCGTGAAGCTGACTTGCTTGGGTCAATTTTGCCACACAAGGTTGCACACCTCTTTTCCGGTAAACCGGCGACCGCTAGCGTCGGTGACTCTGGTATTTCTCTGCAGGAGTTTCAAAACACTATGGAACAAGGTTCTCGATTTGTTAGTGGTACAGTGGTGGACTATCCTTCGAGTGAATTAATAGCTAAGCCGGGGAGCCCGCATCAAGGAGTCAAAAACAATCAACAGCTCGCCAAGAACCTTTTAGTAGGACCTCGCTTGGAAAGTCATCAAGTAGTATGTCTTGCAGATGCCAAACCTTATCAGACCGGTGATTTGGCTCCAGCAGATGGAAAGTGGAAGATTTTCATTTTCGGCGGCGATATCACCCAGGAATCGAATTGTAAAGAAAATTTTGAAAAACTAGCACATTTTTTGGCGGAAAACGAGCGCAGTCCCATCAAGAAATATACACCTTTTGGACAAGATTCGGATTCAGTGATTGATTGTATCACCATTTTGGCTTCTGCTAGGATATCGCTCGAGCCGGAACAATTTCATGATATCTTGAGGCCTGTAAAAGGTAAACATGGTTATCGATCGTATCAAAAAATGTACGTACTGCCTGTTTTGTTGAATTTGCACTCATTAACCCAAACTAACGACATTTCTTCAGCTTCACGGATGACGAGACGTATCATCATGGTCACGGTCACGCTTATGAAAAGTATGGGATTGATCCGCAAGCTGGATGTGTGATCGTGGTTCGACCAGATCAACACGTATCTTTAGTCACTCACATTGGAGATCACATTGGGCTCGGTACGTTTTTCCACATCTAATTTTCTCTTCCTTTTTTTTAAAAAAAAAACCGGGCATTATTTCTGACATCCGGAATTTGTATTACAATAGCGGCATTTTTCGATGAATTTATGCTTTTACCAAAGTCTACCTCTTCTTGATCCTATATATATTTGAGCCCAAAAAGTCAATGGATATCATGTGATTCTTCATACATAAGGAGGATCAATTCTTGTTTTCATCAGTTTTTATCGTGTTTTTTTGGAAAATATCTTTTGTATCATTTCTGTTCTCGTTATTCCTTCTCAAACCTTCCTTTCAATGAACTCTCATTTCACAAGGTCCTTCATGTTACGACATACCTGAGACTTTATGTCAGATAATATGAGTGATTTTTGTTTGTTGTTGTTGTTGTTGTTGCTGTAATAGACAATAATCCTACCCAGTCTGGTTTTTAGGTCTTTTAAATCTTTTTGTTTAGTAAACAGGCCTTGATCAACCATAGAAAATCGAGCTCTTTGAAATAAACAATCTTGGAAGTGTAAAGTGATTAATTTCCTAACATCTCCTTTGAAGTCTTTTGAAAGATGGAAAGTAAGGTTGCATGTAGCAAAATACAGTGCCCTCAATTCTCAGACATACATTGCTACAGGGGAATAGTGAACGTCTTACACTATGATCTTTCTCACGTTGACACACACACTGGAAAGTTTTACTCATCACAACGCAATAAGGCTATAATAGTAATTGAAGAAGAATCTATGATGGTCCTACCATGAGATATTTGATTAATCAACTTTTGAAAGGTACATTAAGGTTTTTTGATTTATATATATACACTATTTGTCTACTACTACTTATTAAAACTTCTCCATCCCAACAGTTTTTTTTCAATAAGTTTTTTTTTTTTCTTGGAAAAAATGTCTTGGTTGAGTTTCTCTTCTTAAAAGCCTAAAAAGTTGGGATTCAAAATTAACACTTTTGAAAAAAGAAGAAAAAAAACTTCATATATATATATATATACTACTTTTGATGACTTTTTTTTCAAAACACAAACCAATGTTTTTACATCATCAAGCTATACATTCACATTCAAACAAAATCGATTTAATTTTTATGATAAAGGGAATTTGTGAGAAAAGAAGTAAGAAAAAGAAGAAAAAGTACACGAATTCTCACAGAACATTTTTTATTGATAAAAAAAAAATCAAAAAAATCGAGCTTTTATTTTATTTTATATATCCCGTAAACACAACCATTCACTCTCTAGTAGTACATAAAAAGCTCGTCAAAGTTTTTATTTTTATTTTCGTAGTCTTTAGTACCTACCGTCTTGTGGTAAAGCTTTAATTGATACGTTTAAGATTAAGGTTCAGCTTTCAAGACACAATTAAAGTGAAAGAGATAGAACGAGTCATACTTTGACTTGAAACTCTCTAAGCAGTTTACCATCGGTTGTGATTTTCTATATATAGGTAGAATTTATTAACGAGTTAACTCAGGAAGTGGTTTTTAAAAGGAAAAAAAAAAAAAAAAAAGGCGTATACAAAGAAGAGTGCACTGTCAGTGCTAAGTTTGGTGATTTATAGGGTTCATGAACACTCCTGAGAAAGATATGAACGCGATGCTAAACGTTGGTCAAACGTCCCAAGCCTCGTCCCATTACGCTGATGGCACAGGAGGCCTGCCTGTTATCCTAAACCCTCGCAGCGTTCAATCACGCGCCTCAATTCTCAGCGTCATCTAAGAAACCTACCGCGATAAAGAACCGCTCAGAAACCTTTCAATCAAGCGCAAACCGAACGAACTTGTATTCTCTAACGCGAGTTGAGATATCTATTGTCAACAACATTTTAAAAGCCTGACCCCACCTTTGAGCTTGAGAAGCAGCCAAGAACTCTGAAAACATTTGGTTGTCGCACAGTTGGAAACGCTGGCGACGAGACTCAGTCCATTCGTTCGAAAAGACGAGATTGCCAGCCACTTTACGAAACTTTATATGGCCTCATCTCCTTTCGGCGCTTTAAGGACTTCAAGATGATACTAGGGTAGAGCCACAGCTTCTGCATACATCTCGGTAGTCAGATGGTATTCATGTGAAGTAAATGGCACCGAAACTGACTGAGCCGTGTGATGGATAGCAGGTGGAGCTGTGCCGTACATCTACAGTTTATTATCTGCTAGCGCGTGAGCACAATCACTTTCTTTCCGAGTACTGATAGAACGGTGCGAAAATAAATTGTACAACCTTCCTCCAACAAGAAGATACTCATTTTTCCTATCTACACTCAATCCTTGACATCCTGATCAGACCAACAGTCACCTTGTCAAAAGTTCAACATTCAAAACACGCTGCAAAGAGAACAACAAGCCTCTACAAAAAAAGAAACACAAATCATATCTACAATAGCCGGGTTAGACCAAGTTGAATTTAGCTGGATTAGATTTTACTCCTCTTCATCCTTCTGGGCTACTCCACCGTTTTTAGACTTCCTATACCACCGTTGGTCCTCGGGTGAGAATCCAGCTTCAGGTGCACCAAAGATTGCAAAGTCAGGTGTCGGCGCCGCATAATCTAATCCATTGAAATCAGTCCTTCCCGATTCCACCAGATCAAAGAAACCTTCCACCAATCCAAACACTAATCAATTCTCTGGACCGTCACGAGAAAAAAAAAACTATAAAAAGAGAAAACTTACGATCATAATCGATCCAAGTATTCCACTGCTCATCCACATAATACTTTTTTTGAGCAGCTAGAACACAACAGGAGTGAGCATGCTCAGAAGCAAGGTCGTATCCAAGTTCAGGATCAAGTCTATTAATCTCATGACAGAGTGCTTGAACAAATGTTACAACCTCGGCATGATATGGGGAATTCTTCATCGTTAAATTTGATGAAGCTGCATATCCACAAAAAGTTACACCTTTCACTTCGATAAAGTCTGGCTTGCCTCTTATTACGAGTTTTGCATAATCTTCTACTTCTTCACTATTTTCTCCCATCACGAGCGTTAGTCTGAAGACAGTACGTATGCGTTGATCACGTACTATATCAATTGACTCTAAGAATCGTTCCCAAAAGTCCCTGTGAAGTGGCCTATCGATTGATTTGAGTGAATCTTTGTTTCCTGCATCGATTGAGAGGTAAAGTTGAGTGACGGGTGGGAGGTCGAGGAGTGAGTCTGGAAATTGGGCGTTGGTCACCAGGAAGGTCGAGATGCGTTTCTCGGTTAAGAGTTTAATGTACTTTTTAATGTGAGCTAAACGTGCACCGAATCAGTCGCGTCAGCTAGCTATTCTATTATTCAAAGCTACATCTTCATCTCGCTACTCACGATACATCACGGGTTCGCCCACAAGACTCAGCGCTGCATGTTTCGGTGTACGAGCCTCTAAAAATCGATCCGGTCGTACCCCAGGCATACCGAGCAGTTGCTTGATGACTAGGTCACAAGTTTTTCAGCGTGAAAGGCTAATAATGAGAGTGAACATAAATGAAACTTTAAAGGTGACATACGTCGATCGTGTTCCTTTAAACTCTCTTCAATTACGAACTCTGCATCGTCTGTCTTCCATCGCCATGACGTCCCAACAGGATTGGTGTGTGACCTCCAACAAAACGTACACTGTGGTATGCGCGAAGACGTATGTCAGCTGAAGTGGGGTGGGTCATTAAGGAATGAGGGTTCACCTTATTCGCACACGCCAGCGAAGGAGTAGCCTCCATACACCGGTGAGATTGAATACCTAGTTTCATAAACAAGCCCCAATATCAGCTTATATGCAAAGGCTCAAAAGGGTGGCAGGAGGCAAGAGCAGACCGTAAAAGGTGTGCTTGTAACAGAAACCTCTGCCTCTCAAGCTAGCCTTCGTCCAACGACAAGTCTTAACTGCGCTATGTGATCCAACAATCGCATATCCTTGTTTCGTCAAACTCTTTCGCGTCATCGGACTTACCATCTCCTTCCTTTCCCCAAACTCTGACGTGTTCTGGGGTACACCCGCTCCCAAGTCTTCAATGTCCACTCCTTCTGCTCCCGCTGCGCTAGGTCGGTTACGCTTCAACTTCCGTTTCGCTAGTTCTGCCTTCGTGAGTGCTTTCGGGCGTGGAACAGAATAATCGACAAATCCTTCATCCGAGTCATCTTCCTCTCCCTCTTCATTTGAACCCTCCTCCTGCTCTCTGGCTACTATCGGTAACGCGGAGAGTGGCGGAAGGAACTCTGAGATCGGGCGCACAAGGTCTATTAGTTCAGCCTCTGCATCAACCGAGACGTCTAGCGTTCCTAAACCGAGTACTCGTCTAGCTCCAAGTCCTTCAAGCATACCATCAAGTTCTTTAGCTTGTTTACAGAACTCTTTACCATAATCCGCATGCCCAACTCCAATGACACCATATGATAATACACCAAGAGCGTCCTTTGAGAACCTAAAATCGTAAATCGCGTCTCGAAATTGTGCTAAGACTGAATCAACAGGTGATTCAACGTTATAAGAAGGTAAAAGGAAGATGGCAAGCGTATGTTCGGAAACGAGTGAAAGTTGATCCAAGTCATAGTGATCGAGCGAATGAAGAATCGGATTGAGATGGGCTGGTAACTTTTCAACCAGTTGATTGGCGAGTTTCTTGGTGGTGTTTGAGAGAGTGGTATATAGTACTAAGGTCTGTATCTTGACATTGGATAGACTCGGTAGTAGATCGGTGAGGTCGAATGCGCCTGGCATAGCAGCTTGAGCTTTTATCATCGTCATGTTATTTTTATTTTATTTTATTTTTTTCTGTTGGAATTTTTTGAGGTGTTGATCCGATCACACTCCGACTGATCCGACTCGAGTCAATCAGATGCAGGGTGGTGCTGACCACACCTCGACGTCATTTATCCCAACGTCACAAATGACGTTCAAAGACCGCCCAATGCTACATATTATTGGCGTCCTCGTTGGGTCATCCGAACGTCGTGTGCGGCTAATCATTTCAAAGCTGAGAGATGGAAGCTGAAATCCTGGCCAGGATCATAAACCCACTGGGGAGGGGTGATAAAAATTGATGTCTCCCTGGGTGTCCGCAGGTGTGCAATGTTAAACATCCGGTGGGAATGAAACACGCACAATTACATTGGTTTTGGAACTTATTGAGATATTTAAAATCAAGTTCTTGGTAGTTTTAAATCAGCAAGATTGCTTAAACGGATTAGCTGTTGACAAGTGGCTAGTATAATTCAAGTAAAGACTCAAGAAATTTGATTCTTATTGGTTTATCTTAGAAGGTGATTTGTTGAAGTTCAAAGCTTCTATCTAGGATAGTGAAAGAGGAGATAGAGGAATCTCAGCATACCTCTTTGGATAGTGGTTTAAGTTGTTCCTTGAAAATCTTAGTCAACGCCAGTGTCGGATAAGATGCAAAGAAAAAGGAAAATTGTGGTGGGAATTGACAAAAACATCAAGCTTTGGAAGATAGAAGATCAAGAGGTTTACAGAGAATCTAAGGAAATGCTAATTTAGAAAACTAAAGTATGTTCAAATGATTCTAAGTGATGTTCAGTGTCCATGTTTTTAAGCATAGTTTCAGTATCCAATATTTCACTCTTGAGACTGGAGTGCAAGATGTTTGAGATATCAACTTGTGTTGATATTGTTTGTATTTTGTATTTTGGATGTACTATCATTATATTATGATTCTTCATTTATTTATCTGTAACTAAATGGCAATGAATAATTGCTCAATACACCGTGTCCGCAGAAGATGCGCCCGACGTCTAGCGCTGACAAAACCCCTTTGTGACACAAAGGGGTTTTGTTGGCGCTTGGCGTTGTGCGCAATTTCTGCGGACACGGTGATAGTCGAAATAAATCTTGCACAACCAAAACAAAATGAAAACACATACATTCACCTGGAATATCAACTACCCACTTTGAAAGGTCCATATTTAGTCTTCTTCAGAAACCAAATCAGGGTAGCTGGTCCAGTCAATCCAAACGGGAATGAGAAAATCAGAGATTGATTTTGAGGGTTTATATCAAGTTTTTCCATTCAAAAATACATGAGATTCACTGCCAAAATAGATGTGTCAGACCTGCACATCTTCTGTAACATCAATTTTCCAGATCTGATGCAATAGGCAATTTTTTCAAGGTAACCTTGGAAAATCAGGGAGTGGCTTCTGTTATGCACCTGGCTTGTGTTCACTCTACACTGAGTACACTTGAGTGTAGATTGCAGTTAGATGACATCCAAGAAGAAGATTTAGGGAGGATTGGTTTATGTTAGAATTTTCTGGGTTTCTAAAGGAGAGCTACTGTTGGGCACAAAAACCACCTGGCGCCAATCCTTATCTTTAAACTTCCTAGCAAAAATCCTTATGTTTGAAGTGTTGGCGCTAGTTTGACATGTCTCGAGTATCAACAATTTGTATTTTCTATTATTTCATTTTTTTCCTTTTTCATAATTTATTTCAAATTGTCATACAGTCACTATTGTCTAGACAACTGTTGTGAGCGCGCCACCAACTGTACTTTTGAATTTCTTACTTCTCACTTTCCCTATATAACCCTGTGAGCCAAGAACAAAGTCCAATTCCTCAACCTTTGGACTTCATCTTCATAGAACCATCTCTCTCGTAACTGATACTCATCATGGCTTTTATGACACGTGCTTGACTTACAGGTTATGAGTCCAGTCAGCATACAGACTAGATCCCAAAAAGTCTCAGCACAAATCATCTTTCTCTCCGAGGTCCAAACTCCAAGAATTGATACTCCACCATCTAGTTATTCATCACTTACACTATTTACACTAGATAATTTTTTTTTCTATTCTTGTCGACTCAACCTGATGGCTTCACCTTTGTCAACATCAGAAACCAACTCGGTTAACTCAATCGACACAGTTACAAATCGAGATGAACTCTATTCATCCTCTAGTCATCGTAACTCCTTGGATTCAATACAGACAAACAATCAGATTAGAAATTCATTTATCCCCTCAACTAACAATTTCTGAACAATCAACACATCTAGAATCCAACACCCTGACATCCTCACAATTAAATGAGTCAACCATCATCAAGAGAACAATCTCAAATAACTCCATCATGTCTTCAAAAGATTCATGAAGTCAAATCACTATGTTGAAACAGGGAACTTTCCCTATGTGGGATATGAGTATCAAAAATCTGTTTCAAGCGAAATGTTTAAGTAGTCTTCTTTTGGAGGAATCAAAAGTACCATCCGGTATGGAGGTAACTCAAGAACAAATCAACGACTATTTTGAGAAGCCATTGATGTGATGAGTTAGACAGAAATTGTCAATAAGTTACTGGGTGTAGTACTTGGCCATGATGGTGAACACAACTTTGGTGGCAGTCAATCCAATCAGGAACTTCTCAGCTTCTGGGTTGAGTAGGGCCACATGGTCCCCTGAAGACTTGGAGTTGGAGAAAGTGAATGGGATCTCCTCCACTACAATAAGGCACATTTGCAATTGTTTGATGGTATTGGGGGTTATTATTGTCTGCTAATTGTGAAGAATCAAGATATCTGTGAAGTGTGTGACACCTGGTACAAGCAGGTTAGCAAACAGTAAGTGAAAAGAGGTCAAGGAAATGTCTTGACAGACAAACTAACCTGCAAGTGTGCAGGGATCAAACAGAGTAGAAAGAAATGTATGAGGTCTGAATGAATAGTTAGGACCCTTGTGTAACATATTATGATCTAGTGTAGGAAAGGATTCACTCTCATTGTCTATCCGATGAGGAAGAAAATAGATTCAGAGTGTTTGACAAGTTACCCTTATATAAGTGTGTGCGTGCCCCAGTCATTTAGGTGTTGAAAAAGAAAAAATAAAATAAGAGAGGGAGAGTTATGACAATCATGACAATCACATCACTGAAAAAAGCAGAGAAACTGAAAAAGAAAGAAATCCCAACACTTTCATCTTCTCAACCCAATGTTTTCATCTCTTCAGTCATAATCAGGCCACACTTTCAACTAGATACTTTCTGTTTGATGTTGGTACATACATTCTTCAATTTTTATCTTGAATCTCATACAGCATCATGTAGAAATTTATCAATGAGATCCTTTCAGCATGATTCTGAATACTCTCATGCTTTCACACTAATTACAAAGACACAACTTCACTTCATCCTAAAAGGGATCAAAGGTGACTCAAAAAGATAGGATAGATGTCACTGTATTAATTCCATTGGCACAGACCCAAAAATAGGAAAGAGGTGCGTGCACACAGCCTTATACCCAGAGAAAATTCACCTATATATCACACCAACCAAACACGCTCTAAGTCTCTTTTCCAATCTGCAAAAAGAGACTGTGAGTAAAACCCTCCCCATTTCATCTTACCTATTTCCAGAATTACATGATATCTCACCTTCTTTTCTTTTCTTTTTTCTTCCTCTTTCTCTGTCTGTTACCAATGTCTTTTGAGTGCAGCAGTTCATTCCACATTGCAGAGCACGAGCTTATCTAATCTTATTCACTCTTCCTGCATCAAACCCCACATAACCTTGTTTAGGTACTAATATATCCTTTAACCCCACACCCACATTAATTATCTCACCTGTATCTTTCTTCCTCAGTCTTATCTCATCCATAGGTTAGCAGTTTTTCCTGATAGGGCAGGAGTCGAGAAGAGGACAGAGCCTCAACTCACCCATACCCTCATCATCAGGTGTATAACCCACCTATATCCCTTCCGTGTCCTCAGGCACTCTCAATAGACAAGGAAGCACTCACCTGACCAACCTTTGCTTCTTGAGTCACTCGATCAGGTTGTGTTTCAACCAGCTTGTAGATAAACTTCAGGTGGCAAATGAAGCACTTTGTGCTTCTGCAAGGAGTGATGATTGAATTAGAAGCATTGGAGGTGCTGAAGGAGGTGTGTGAGGGGAAGGTTTCCTTTAGACCTACCTCCTCACTATTGTAGGCGAAGAGAAGGGAAGGGATGAGTTTGTACTGTAATAAACAAGTACAGACTTCAGCTAAATGACCTCTCAAAAAAGCACTTGGGACCAGGGGACTATTTTTTGAATGGGCCTTTGAATTAGCTTCCTTGTGAAGTTTTTTAAAGGGCTCTTTGGATGGAGCTACCTTGTAGAAGGTATAGAGTTTGTTCTGAGTCTGACTACTATGACTCTCTATCCTGGGTTCTTTAAGTCTCCTTCACAGCTAGTCCCCAACAAGTGAAGGTTAAAAAGAGAAAGGCTGCAACTAGCCTTCCCTGTTACTTTTGACCTATTGAACTGTACACTATTGAGCAGATAATCTTTAAGATGTAACCTCAATTGTGTGGTGTTCAAGTTTAGGTGTGTGGTAAAATTTTGGGAGAGAGGGAGCTCTCATGCTCAGAGAGGAAGGTTTTATATACATGTTCCTACCTCATATCCCCTGGTATAAAGAAAGATCTTGTGTTCGAATATTGGTTCTGTTCATACTGGGCCCATGTGTGGTTCTATTACTAAAGGTGATCTAATTATTTTTGGTTTATTTCCATTTTCATCAAATAGCGTGGTTAGGTTTTTGGGCATTTGAGCTTGCAATTAAACTTGCTAAAGGGTCTTGGAGTGACCTCTGAGAGTGGCAAGGATCAGCAACAATCACTGGTGATCTCTAAGTTAGTACTCTTGGCTCTTGATACTTGATCTGTGCTGTCAACATGGCTGTTGAAAGTTCAGATTGAAAGTCCAGAGTCAAAAGGACTGACTCATATTTTTTGCTGACCAAGGTACATGATCCTTGGTCAGAAAAGGAAAAGAGTTGATTGGGTTTCATGGTGCTGACCAAGCCTATCTGGCTCAGAGATGGACATTTGATAATACCAGTGGATGATCCTGATTCTGGCTGAGCAAAGGCCTGTTTGAGTTTGGGCCATAAACTTGGTACTAACTGCAACACACTTTGGGATGACTTGCAGAGTTCAAAGAGGTTTCAGACTGGGATTAGAGCTAGGAACCCTAATGAAATGAAAGAAAATTGAAAACATAAACCAGAAATGATTGGATTGGCTGTAGTTACAAGTATTAATGGATAGACCTTTTCATAAGTATATATGCTTATGATTCTTGATACTGAGCCTGAGGTGTAGTTGGTACAGCTACATATGACCATCATATATAACTTGATATATTAATTATGTGTAATGTCATATGTACATCTATTTTACCTGTGTCTATAGGTACACTACATGTAGTTATCATATGTAACTATGCTTCTAACAGCCTGTGGGACTGCAAGGTAGTCCTGAAAGCTGACAAAGTGAGTGTACACTGGTACTTAATCTGAAAAATGGGTTGACCTTTTTTTGAAATTATTTAGCTGATCTTGAGTGTCATCCCAGAGGACTGCACAGCAATCCCATAGTCTGATCAGAGACATGATTACATATATTGATCATGTGTGAAAAATGCAATAAATAGTATATCTACATAGATAAATAGTGTAAAATGTGTAGCACATATAGATTACATAGTGTAACACATATGTAATAATAGTGTAATATATAAAACTTCACCTCAGGCTTAGCTTCAAGAGTCATAAACATGATATACTCATGACAGGAGCCAACCAACAGGCCCTGTCAGTGGAGAAACCAACCACAGGTTGGCCCACATGTCACTGTAGTAGCATGGGCTGAACCACAAGTCAGCCCATATCCTAAGAGTGAGGACAAGTTATCTGGTAGGGTACATGAACCCCTCTAGCCTTTCCAGGAGCTATTCCCCTCTTCTCACCTTTTACCACACACACCAAACTAGAACCAATAAGCACAACATTTAGGATAATTCATATAAAAATATCTAATCAATAGTGCCAGGTTCACTAGGTGTAAAGGAAAGGATATTTCTCTTATTTCTTCTCCTTTAATAAGGTCTGGTAGACCTTCCCCTCCATAAACCCTCGGCTTGAAGATTCACCGAGGGGTATAGATCAAGATAACCCCTACAGGATTGATGAGCCAAGAGATGTTCACCACAGCTTTGACCTGTATTTCAAGAGTTAGCTCTTGCAGACAATTGTTGGCCCAAATGAAAAGCAAAGCTCTCATCCAAGGGAAAGGAACCCTTGTAAATAAATAAATTAGGAGCTTTAAAACCCTCTTATGAGAGGTCAATTAGCTGGAGTCTGTACTTGTTGACATCAGTAAAGAATCTTGTTATTGTGTATTTGAGCTGTAAGCTCAATTCAACTTCACTCCCAGGTTGATTTAGCCAGGAGATTTGTCATAAAGAAGCACCTCCCTGACATTGAGGATAATTAGGTTGAAATACTGTCGGACCCAAAGTTTCTTGGGGGAGGCAAGCTTTTTATGTACCTATTGAGTGACTTACTCTTTGGTGAGGTCAACTTTTTGGGAGAAGGCACGGGTTCTGGGTGAATTTGAATCCAGACCTCTGTGGGTATGACTTCCACCAATTCAGAATGGGATGAAGAGGTGATGGTGAAGTCAAAGCTTATACCAGAGAGTGTTCAAGGGAATGACCAGTTGGGGTAGGAGATAAAAGGGTTGATACCTCTGATTGGTGTTCAAAATTTTGGGCTGGAGTTAAGCTCAACAACACCACACCCGTTTGGGATTGGCAGACAGTGGGTATGATTAAAAATTTGAGGTTTGGGGAACATGAAATGATTGGCTGATGATCACTTTTCCATCACCAGCCCATAGTGTGCATGCGGGCAGGAGCCACATGGCCTAGCATCATTAGGTTAGGGAAGCCTCATTGCCCTGGCCTCAGCCCTACATAAGTGCATCAGGCCAAGGCCTGGTCATCTGTTATGGGGCTGGGGCAAGGGGCACACCCCAAGTTCAACTATGAGACTGTGATACAACTTGCAAGGCTGTTATACTACCTGTTATTATAGTGTGATTGGTTCAACTTGTGGTTGAACTAGTTACTAGTGTGGGTCTCACTACAAGGCCTGGCTACAGGCCTTGTTTAAGCATTATATTCTTATGACTGTTGATACTGAGCCTGAGATGGAAATGGCACAAGTGTCTTTCTTGTTACATTTGTAATTGCATCTGTACTACTCTAGTAAGGGCATCTGCAGTTTTTGCACTAAACCCCCTCATTACATCAAATTTGGTGTAATGCAACCCGGGTTTTCACACTCGTGCCCAATTAGGGCCTCACTATCTAGTGATTCATCAAAATCACTAACTTTTGCATCAAATTTTATGAGAGCCATTCACCAACTAGTGACCCTCTGGCAACCCATACCCATACACAACACCTGCAACCCACACAACACCTCAACCCACACACCCTTGACTGGACCTCATCTGAGCGAGCTGATTAAAGATAGAACCTAGCTCAGTAATGGTAGATTTGATAGATTCAATTGCTTTTGACCATTGCTGGAGATAAGCATCCTAAAAAAAAACATGTATCCAAGTGAATATACCCCAGTACAATGGGCCTGGACAGTCAGATTGATAACATCAACTTACCGGACTCAGGGCTTCCATGGATTGATGAGACCCACGCAATCAATCAAGCCGCGAATGGTCAAGAACCAAAAATGGAAGGGTATGCATCCACCAACACCCTTACCATGCCCTGTGAATATTGTAAAGATGCAACTTTTGACTGTCAAGGTGTAATTCACTCTTTTGGGTCTTCATATTGTAGATCTTTGAGGCCGTTCCTTCATTGGACAACAAGACATTCTGCAAAGTAGAACAAAGTTTTGAAAAGAGGCAATAGAACTGTGGAAGCTGGAAAAAAAAATTATAGAGGGAGAACCCCATGAAGGAGGAAAACAGATCCTTGCATAAATCCATAAAGCTGTGGTCTTGCTTCATCACCTTCTTCATCAGTCTTTTCCTTCCCTCATATGGTAGTCATTCATTAGGGATCCTGGTACAGCTGCCCAAACTTGGTGTGGTGGGACTAGTGATACTACAGTGCACCACAAGTGTGGAAATTTTGCAATGTGTACCACCAAAGTTACACTAGTGAGAGTTTAGTGATCACAAGTGTGAAAAACTGGCTTTCACCAGCTGGTGACTCCTAGTGTAGCACCACGTAGTTTAAATTTGGTGCAAAGTTTGCAATGACTGCAGATGCCCTAAGAGCATCTGCAGTCATTGAGGGTGAAAGCCAGTTTTTCACATTCATGATCACTAAGCCCTCACTAGTGTAACTTTGGTGGTACACATTCTAAATTTTCCACACTTGTGGTGCAGTTTAGTATCACTAGTCCCACCACACCAAGTTTGGGAATCTGTACCAGATGCCCTCCTTCAATCATTGACTTTTAGGCCATTGGGTGCGGATATCGATCGATCCCTAACAATGTGAAGATCAAAGGGCCTTTCACACCTATCATTTAAAATCAGAAAAAAGGAGAACAAAGCAAGGCAGTATCGCTCGACCTGGGACAATAACATGGTAACACCATGATATTTCTCAAAGGTTTAATACTTGAGCTGTGACAGTGATGGTGTCAGCCGCTAACTGCTGTGGTAGTCATTTTCCGGAACATAACGCACACTGTGCCTCATTAATGGACATCAAAATCACAAGCCATCCTCAAATCACCTATACAAAGTTACGACACCGTTCTGGCAGTACCTTGTATGGGACAGGAAATTGACCATAGCCTACCAGGAAATCCGGACAGGCCATGGCTATGATCAAAGGTTGAAGTAGAAGGGTGAAGCAGGTCAGAGGTGTGTCCAAGGT
>AWVX01030713.1:0-15355 GCA_000500245.1 Cronartium ribicola 11-2
TAAGCACATACACATGAGCATTTGTTGCTTATGCAGGAAATCCCCTCACCAATTGCATGACATACAATGAGCAACATATGGGCATTTTTAAATAATTACAACCATCATTGTATCCTCAAGCTCCTGACCGGACCGGGAGCTTAAAAGGTTGATACCAAGCATGATACAGGCTCGGTAACGCCCCCGGCTTCTATTTTGAAGGAGTTTGTGGGTTGAACCTGTCCCAAAAGGTTTGGTTTGACCCACCTTTCACTGGTTCAGTGTGACCTGGCAAGAGCTGTGAGATTGGTGTTCCATGGCTGCGCAGTTTGGTGACATGAACACTGGGCTGCGCCTGGCCGGTCCTTTTCTGGTTTTCCTTTCCATCTTCATCTGCTTCAAATTGGTATCAGCGTCGATATCTAATTCTGACTGGCCATCATTTTTTCACCTTATGAACCCCTGGGCTGCATTGAGTGGTGCCGGAGGAGGCCCACTTTTGGCCTACGATTCATCTTTTAACCAGGTAAGGAAGTGGCTCCCACGTTTAGTTGAGACTCAGGGAGGGAGGTTATATTCGAATGGATTTCCGGCTGAGTTTTTGGGTGGTGGGGTCCAGACAATTGACATCCCCAGCGAAAAGTGAAAGGTGGCTTGAAATATGAGTTAAGCCGTTGGGCACATTCTGTGATAGGCCCCAGGCGGAGACACTTGCATCATGCAGGCGGCTTCCTTTCTCACAACTTGTGTATCCAACAGATAGCTTGTTAATAGTTTCCTACAATGATACGGCCAGGTTTCCGCTTTCTGCCTAATGATTTGGTCTGGTTGGTTTTACAGTTGGTTCAGACTGAGATTGAGATTAAATTTGAGTTGAGTTGATCAGCTGATTTGACTTTCCCTAATTGCTACGTATCCGAGACCGACCTCTCGATCATCATCATGTCCTCGGATCGACTTACAATAAGTCAAGTCCACACTCCTCATAAGCATAAGCCTTACTTAACCTTAACGCTAAGCGGGCTCAATCAGCCAGGCAACATGCAGAATGCACCTATTGTGATCAGGTGATGGATCAATTAATTCCTGGCGACAAGAACTCAGAGTATATCAACATGGTTCAGCCAAGATATTTTACTGACCACTCCGAATTGGACTTGGATTCAGACTTGCCTAACACTGGTGCAACTTCAACTTTGAATTCAGGCCAACCCAAAATAGTTCATAACTTTACTAATTCATTACTCCACCACTTTTGTGAAAGAATCCAAGAAAAAAATGGATGACATTAATCAACATCTCTGCCTTACCTTCATAACTGGCCGCGTACCATTGTCTGTCCTCGAAAATGAGCATTTAATTTGGTTCCAAGAACAGCTAGCTCTTTTTCCATTTAAACCAGCTACTAGATATGTAATGATGAGTCAAAGTTTACCTACCATTCATGCTCAGTCTGTCCACAAAAGGCACAATAATCTTTCTCACCAATCTGGTCTTACAGTATCTCTCGATGGGTGATTGGATATTTCCAGGAACAGTGTTTATTTTGTCTTGGCTCTCCAAGGAACACACATTAAATACTTTTTTTGATATGCTCAACCTCCACCAAATCCGATACACCGCTATGAAAATCTCTTGAAGTCTTGATGCTACACTTAACTTGCTAGGAATAAAATGGAACCAGATCACTGCTCTTGTGACTGATAAACTAACACCAATGGTGAAACTGCAAGTCAGTTTTTTTTTATAATCACATTCATTGCGGATCTGAGCTAATCTATCATTTTGTAAAATGGTGGTTTATTTGTGAAGCGCTTCCTCACATTTTTGGTGTTTCTTGTTGTTTAACTCTTTCTAATTTCATCGCTAAAGATCTTCTCAACCACCAAAACACGAAACAAGCAGTTATAAATAACAAAGAGTTGGTTAGGTCCTTCTCATATTCACATCAGTGGACCTAGCATCTCAAATCTTGGAGAAAAAAAAGAAGGCATCACTCACGATATACAAAGCTCATGTGACAGTTGGTGGTATACTTATACCAAATTCTGTCTTTCTGTCAACACGCATGAACTTGTAGGATTCCTTAAACGCGCCAATATGTCAAATGATTGGTCATTAGACACTCCAACAATGCCAAAAGCAAATCATACACATTGTTTGAATTTGTGACTACTTCACTGCAAACAAGGCACTGGTGTTATTTTTCAATCAAACCAGTGGTTGATTCCCTTGCTTGCTTGGAATCAGCTTCCACCACCCTTGATGATATATGGAAAGAGTTGGTTAATATCTGCGTTCAAATTCCAACCATTGATCTTTTGACCTGGCCCAGTTACGCCAATCACAAGTCTTACTGCCTTGGTGTTTTGAATCCATGATCTTTTCTCTATTACAATGATCCAATCTTCATCCCCGTTTTTTTCCTCACTTCAAGCTGTCATCATGTTGCTGTCTCATGTACCTGTCCAATCAAATCTATACCAAGAATGCTAGTCAATCTTGCATATCCCTGGGGACATTCACAAGCCCAAAGCCATTACCATTTCACAAAAGGCTAGTCTCTTTCTTAATGGCGAAGGTCATTTTGGTACAACAAAAAATATTGTACGTTGTTTCCTTATCCTTGAGGCAACTTCAACTCCCGACTTTTTTCATTTTGTGTAGTTTTTCTTGCTGTTGATGTTTGGCTCGACGTGCCTAAAAGTCTACTGAAAAATTTACTGAAACAATTTGCAATCAAACTGCTTGAGATTATACCACACACTGCCGGTATCGAAGGCTTCTTTTCTGCCATGGCAGCTACAAAGACAAAACAGCAAGCCGAAATGATGCTGACCCACCTCAAGATCATATTGCAAGTTCAGCTAGCTGAAGCAAAAAAAGAAAAAAACCTCTCAAAATTGTCAACAAGCATGCCAACATTGAAATTGAAGTCATTAAAGACCTGCAAATAGAACTGTCAGTACTCTTTTTCGGCCTAGAAGAAGTCACTTTTGACTTTTTTTTTTTCTAAATTTCTTTCTATCATTCCTTTTTGTTCCGGATATGAATAATGATTCATCACTATACATGATACTGTGAAATCAAAATGATAATTCACGCTTCAAGTTTAAAAATGCACATCCGAATTGGCTTTCAACTGATTTCGAGTACCATACAAATTTCATCATATTCGTGGAAGGAAATCGTATAAATCGAAAGAGAACATTGTAGTTGGAAAAGAATGTATATATTGAACGATTTTTACATTTACAGGGAGAAAAACAATTGATGTACGCAGAATATTATTTCATTTATTTTTTATTTTTTATGGAGGAATAGAGGAATGGTACTGCGTTTATAAGAGAGCCATGGATGATGATCAAATTCAGAGCAAAGGTTTCTAGAAAATGATAAGGAAGATATGATTCAAGCCAAGTCTAGAGACTATCGATGATAGGGTGCTGTTTTTGAAAAAAAAAAAAAGTAAAATGCCCAGATGTGAAGGTTGAATGATAAGGCTTCGAGTCTTGAACAATTCTTTGACATGTAAACAGACTGAGGAATGAACAATAATCAAGCATGATCCATGAATTGATAACCATAGCCTTGTATTTCAAACATCCTTGATCTCAACACCAGTCCTAGCCTCTTGAAGATTACGTAAATGGACCGACAGTCTCTCAGGACTGGTGACCCAGAGCATGTAAGATACTCTATATGTACTAGTAACGGCTTTTTGAAAAGCAGCTGGTGTGATAAGCTCTTTGGCCCTAATTAAATCTTTATCACGCCATCCTCCTTTTTGTAAATTTTTTGATAAATTTACACCGTTTATGACCCCATCTGTGTTAAGTTTGACTCCGATCGGATATGGGTTGGTATTATCAAAGGTTAATAAAAGGAGTAAGAGGGTCTCCAATATTTTATAGTTCAAAGATAGAAGCATTTTATAAGTTTGGTTGTTTTGTTGAAATGCCTTTCCTTACAGAACGATTTCGAATGGTGTTGTTGAAAGAATGTGCGCTCTTTGTTTGGTGGTGTGTTATGCCGAGGGAGGAAGTCGAAAATTTCGCACTCATTAGGACATCTACCTGATTTTATGAATCTGTGACCACACTTTGACAAATCAACGAACCTGGTCACATTTTCTGTATCCTGCCTGGCTGACTGCTGAGATTTGAGATCGGGCCATAATCTCCGACTTGCTTCGCTTTTGAATTCACGATACTCAAAAACCCCTCCAGCGCTTGCTATGTACTTGCTTGCGAGGTTCCAGTCGCTCATTTTGCGATCTTGGCACGGTGAAGATATGATTGTTTGACATGAGCGAGCATTCAAGACAATCAAAACCATTGCGTAAGGTTAAGGGGCGTTCTTGACTTGGAGCTTGTACAATACGCAAACTTTTACCCTTGAATTGTTAAGAAGCTGCGCTTTGGTGGCGGAGTTTCACGCCACGGGAAATGCATTCACGTTTATTGAGTGGCAATTGATCTTTGAATTGTGGTTTTGGGAAGCGACAGACAAGTGCTCGTTGAGGTCTTGGGATAGTGATACTATCGTATTAGGGACCCTATGTAATTCTCTTCGAGACAAGTGGACTTTACCGTGCACGTTCAGCCGGCCCTCCGATACAGGGGCCTTCATCAAGTGCACTGTGCTTATTGTTATAACTTGAAACAAAATAGAAGGAATCGTAATTTCTTAAAAACTTCTTGATCTACTAATGTTTAGTTGAATCTTTGCTATTTGCGACAATGGCTCCATGATCATATTGTCCTGCAAAGACTTGGGAAGCGGTGATACTGAAAGAGTTACAACGATCGACGTCCAGGTATGCGGAACCAGAATTTTGAGCAAGCAACATACGCATTTCTCGAAAGGGATCATGGCGAGCCTAAACCGAAAGACACGAGCCAACATACAAGACATGGTGAGTACGAGAGAATATAGTGAATATGATGGAGTACGAGTAAGTATGGACTGTTGGTGAGTTCGGACAAGAGAAAGATGATTCTTTATATTGTTCATACTGAAACTGCTGAGACTAAAACTAACCTAAAGACTGTCAGGAAGTAGGCTATATTACACGCCAAATCAAGGGCTTACTGTAATATAGTGCTTACTTCTGATGAAAGAAAGATAAGTAAATCAATCAAGACCTACAAATCACGAGACTAGGATCCTAAATTGGACTAGAGAAAGAAATATATCTTCAAAGAGCCTCTAAGCAAGGTGTTAATAATCAAAGCAAAAAGGTAAGTGATGATAATTTCTCGAGGCTAGTATTTAAGGAATAATAGTCCTGATGATAGTAAATAATAAATGATTGAATAATGAGATGATTATTGATAAAACACAAGAGAGAGACAAGTATTTATAGAGACTGAGAGTAAGAGAAATGAGACAAGTCACCCAGTCATGAGAGAAACAAGAAGATTCACCAGATTACAAATGAATGAGTAAGCAGTGAATGATGTAATGAGAAAAAGATGAGTAATAGGGAAAACCATGAGCCTACAGTACCACCAGTGCTGTTATTAAAGAATAGAGAGGCCAAGGCTCATATTCAAAGCTCCAGACCTTCTGTCTTCCATTCCACCAGATGGGGACAGTCAGGTTTAGATGAGGCAGCACAGTGTGTGACCCAATACATGTGCACAGTCCAACTGGAACCAAAACCACGAGAACTTGTCTTCTTTAATTATGTGACAGGTTTATATGGGTCTGTCCATATGATTGCAAAAGGAGAAGTTCATTTGAGAACAAGTAAGAGAAAGAGATATATTGAAAAGGAATAGAAACCACAACAACATATCTAAGTGTCCAATCCATGAAGCCCTTTCCCACTTTAAGCATTTGTATGCTACAGTGTATTTACTGTGTGCTACAGTACTATGTGTATATGTAATACATTACAGTATTGTGCATAAAATATTTGTATATGTTATAGTACTGTATGTAATTTATATGTAATTAGTTAGCTATGAGATAATCTGGTCTCCTCAGATTATGCCATGGCTGACATTCACTGAGCAAGAGATTGTCTTTTTTAAAAGAGAGAAAATAAAATGTTTATAGTGTGTTACCAACTCATTTTGTAGAAAGACAACACTCAAGGTCTGAGCTTTAGAGTATGTAACTTGGGGGACAACTAGCTAGACAGTTGTTTGAGTGTTTGTGGGAGGCTAATAAGTACAAACAGCAGGCAGTGAAAGTAGAGGAAATGAAAAGAAAAGGCACAAGGAAGGAAAGTATATAGAGGTAGACCTCTGGTTACTAAGCAGAAAGGAGCCTTTGTGTTGCTTTGCTTGTCTAGAGTTTGGGCCAGTCCTGGTTTGCCAAGTGTGCAAGGTTGATTGGATCTTCTTAGGCACAGGATGCTGTTCCTGATGGGGTGGGAAGATCGCTTTTAGTCTTGAGTTTACCCTTGGCATACTATGGAGACACCCATAGTATCCCATAGCTAACAAAGTCTACACATAAACATACACCGATGTGCATGTGTAGCCACTCATACATGATATAATAACATATCCTTGTACTGAGTGAGATGGCCCAAGAGGAGTGGACAGGGGATTTCTTCTATATCTCATTTTTTGTCAGCCTGTACATATTACAGAGGAACCTTCTCCCTAGTAACAGACTAACAAGGTGTGTTACATATTGTCTAGTTTACAAAGAGACTAGTTACTACAGCCACAAGACCAAGTGCAATAATCACACCAAAACCTGTGAAGACTTTTCACCAGAGTGTTGTGGATCTCTTCTTTTATCACTCTTCCTTTGAATCACTTCCTTTGGTCTGTGCTATCATTCTTGATATTTCAATCTCAGCCTTAAGAGAGTCTCTTGTCTTGACAAAACATGAGGGATCATGCCCATCCGTTGAAGATACAAGGGTACATATATATATAGGATGAGAACATCTCAGTTCAGAATGGATATAGGGAATGAAACCCCTTATATCGCAGCACCCATCCAAAACTGAGTACTGTGGAAATGGAAGGTTTACTAAACTACTTATTCTGGGTTGTACACATTGTAGAAGTTATGTGCTTTAGTTCCTGATGCAGCATCAAAAAATCATACTTGATTACTATATACCTGTCAAAGTGTAACAGCTGCAATCAATCTCAAAAGCTTATCTATCTTATTACTCAACACCTTTTTCAAATAGTCTTACCTATCTTACTTTCTCAAGTTCTGATTCAATAGCTTTATTTATATTAATTATTTTGTTGTATTTCATCTTTTGGAGTCTTCATTTGTTTATACCCTTGTTTTTTTTCCTTTTACATAAAAGCTAGCCCATTTTTTTTGTGTTTTTGAGGGGCATAATCAATCAAATACTCATTTTTCTAAAGTAAACCTACCACCATGCCAAATAGCTACTTTTTTTAAAACAGTAAACTACCTAGTCCTCACTCATGGTCATTTCCTTAGTCCTGCTTGGGTTTTTTTTTTTTAAAATCTTTTATAGTGCATTACTTATTTATAAACATATAGCACTTATAGAAAAAGCCTATAAGATGAGATACAATTACAAAAGCCTCCTCTTCCAACAAGTTACTTTCTTCTGTTTTTGTATATGCCCTAGGTTTCTTTCAGAGGATGAAGACTCTTTAGTCAATGTCTGAAAGGAGAAAAAAACCTTAACCTCCTGCTTGGTTAATGTTCATTCGTCTTCTCATCATCTCCTCACTGACTGAGTACTTATCATCATGAACACTTTTATTACTCAGTGGGCAGAGAGGCTGACATATTTCATCATTCTCTCAAAGTACCTATTTCTCTGTTAGTTACTTCTTAATTCTTCTCTTTATTTATTTTACTTCACTCTAAAGTATTAGCAAAGCATCGTTGCTTTCTAATACCTTAGGCTGACAGCAAGTCTTAGGAAAAAGTGGTACCAACAATATGAGTTGGAGGTTTTTGAAGTAGGGGAGATGGGGACAGCTGTAAAGGTAGGGGAAAGCTATGATGGACTTGAGAGAAGGATGAATGGGAGCATCAGACAAGCTGACTTTCCAGGGGCCAAGACAAAGCCAGGGACAGAATTTCTTTATATATTCCTTCTGGTGCGCCACTGTACAATACATATGTGTATGTGGCACCACCCTTAAGCAGGTGTGTGGGCCCGGCTCACATGTGTAGTTAGCCGTGGCAGACCTGCCTCAACCAGAAAAAGAACATAATTGTGGATCTATTGAATCTTCTATTGAAGTTTCAGCTGTTTTATTATTTTTGGATTCTGTGGCTGATGCTGAACTTGTAAATGACCAATCTTTGTTCTCTGATAAGTTCATACTGATTTGATTCTTGTTTTCTTGTTTTTGCTATTAAACAGAATTTTTTTCAGAAACTTGTTCACCAGATCCCGTGGCCAGAATTTGGTCAGATGGCGAAAAGGAGAGCACAAAGATTTAGTTCTGAACGGCTTAGAGGGTTTGAAGTGGTTGAAAGTCTGAGGCCAAAAAAACAAAACATTAACAATGTAGAACTGGGAAAAGTGTCATGTTGAAAAGGCAACAATCATCAAAATGTTGATGCCAAGAAATGGAAAGGTGATAACTTAGCAGCATTGTGGAACACAATCACAACTTAGAAAGACAAAGTTGACCAAATTTGGGTCTGAAATATGGTCAAAAATGGATGTTGAATGAATCCAAAATGCATACAGTTGAAGTTTTGAATGGGTTTGGAAAGATGCATGCAGAAAACAGTTGGCTATCATATACTATGATATAAAGGAGGCGCAGGTGGGATAATAATCACACATAGGTCAAAGTTACAGTGGCAACTTTAATTTACATATATATCAGTTGATTACAAATAACCATCATAAAAAGAGGTGTTAAAATGGGAAAAGAAAGCTACCAAGAGGGGGAACTGAACCCATGGCAATAGCAGCAGAACACCAGGGCAAAGGATAATCCTACCAATTGGGACACAACTCATTGCATACAAAACAGTGTTGCATCACATGATGCAATACCTAGGGGCTTCAAAAGGGTTTCATATGTACCATGTACTGACCTACACATGTTCACTCAGTGTAGTTACTCACATGACCTTTGTGTAGTTGCACATTTTGTAGATCTATAGCTGCACAGGGGGCATGCATGTGGCTGCACATGTCTCATCTCACAATGTGTAGCTACATGACATTAAGTATTTAAGCAACTCATGCCTGAGTTTTGATTCCTCCTTTTTGACAAAAAACGGGACTAAAACCACTTAAGACCCATTATCCCCTAAGGACATAAGTGTAGAAGGTCTTAAGGCTTTCAAGAAATGAAGGTGTTCAAGCCTTTAGCACCTAGGCACCTAAGCAGCTAAGTGCCTGGGTACTTAAGACTAGCTCCACTAAAATGTTGAGACACCTAAGCCCTTGGGACATAAGCACCTTGTTGGTGCTTTTGTCTATCTAAGTAGTAAAAGTCATTGTTATTTTGCAAAGAAAGTACTACCCTAATACTTTTATCACAGCCCCCATCTACTTGTCGCTGGAAGCCCAAGGCATCTGGTTGACCTCCAAGCATTCTCCAAGATATCTCAGTTCTCCTTCCAGTCCAGCATGGGTGGGGGAGATTCATGACATGCATAAACTACAGTAAATGCACGAAACCTGTTGAGTGGTCCAACTGCAATTCAAGAT
The DNA here is from genome assembly GCA_000500245.1 of Cronartium ribicola 11-2. Classification (NCBI taxonomy): domain Eukaryota; kingdom Fungi; phylum Basidiomycota; class Pucciniomycetes; order Pucciniales; family Coleosporiaceae; genus Cronartium; species Cronartium ribicola. The sequence goes on from AWVX01030713.1 coordinate 9,626, forward strand.
TAATGCTGCAGCAGGTTCTCTGACCTTCCTCTGCATGGAAAAGTGAGTTCCCTGATCTCCCTATGCAAGATACACTGGGTTGTGTGGTTTTCCTTTATACATTCAGTGTCTGGTCTCCACCCATGCTTTTTGGACTTCTCCTGCCCCTAAATTGGTTTGAAACCAATCAAGAGTAGTTCAAACTCTTACAAGTTACATTAAACTGTTGAAATCTACTGTTTAGAGCTACCAGGAATTTACAGAAAAATGTTTGAGTATAGTTTTATTTATACTCTTGAAATTGAGTATGAGTTGACTATTTTTGGTTCAGCATATGGGACTTTCATACTCAGGACTGATAGCTTAAACATCTTCTACACTATCTAAGTGGGACTTGGTCTGATTAGTTTTGGAGCTTACACTATGCCTAATTGTGTGTGATGTGTGACAGTCTTGTACCATGTGTGTATGACATTGGTAGTAGCTGAGTGAGAGATTTGCTGGCGGCCTATACATAGTTTTCCTTTGACAGCTTTGGAATTGGGAACCAGGAGTCAAGGTGCCTCCATGATGCCATTGGCACGTCTAGCCCTGAGAGATCCCACCCTCTCAGAATTAGAGAGGGGGGATCAAGTGACTATTCTCCAAGTACTGTCAAGGAGGGATTGACTCAATGACACTTTCTAGTACTCAAGAGGTCAATTCACTTGATAATTCCTCTCCTGTAGGTACAGTAGACGGGGATCAATTTGCTCTCCCCTCAGTACTGTAGTGGACCCTCCTTTACTGTGCACAGTACTGAGAGGTTGCAATCGCCTTGTGGCACCCTCCAAATTTTAAAGGCCGGAGAGATGGAAGTGAATTAATCATAAAGAAAGTAAGGGCCTTGATTCTGTTGTTATCAGACTTGCTTGTGGAGATATCCTCAACGCACAAAAAATACAGCCTGATGAGAACCATGATGATGCTCTAAGTGAGCAAGGAGAGGCTAGACAGGTAAAGGCTGAGAAACAGACCTGCAGAATAGCAGGCAACAGAATGGACATGGAGGAAGAGAAGAAAGAAACTAGGACACCAACATCAGCAACAAGCTACTTGAGGATTGAGACAAGGAGGGGGGCTTACGTGAGCAAAGTAAAGTCCCAAAGAGGAAAGGAGAAACTGCCTTAGCAAGACTGCAGCTTTTATACCCGAAAAGACAATACATGTTATCCAAGGGAGCACACAAGAACAACACTGAAAGAGAAACAAGGAATGATATAATAGCACAGCACACTAGCAAACCCAGACACACAAGTCTAGGACGAGACACCGAGAGAGCGAGGAGGAAAGCTGAAAACTGATGAAGGGGCTTGAATACCTTGTGACTGGGCTTGCTAAACAACAATATTGCAACAAGCACTACCCAAGCCTCTTCAAACAGTAGGCCTCATCAAACATTCTTCTTTTCGGTGCGCCCCGCACAAATTGAAGCGTTAAAAAGTACCTCCGGATGGTTTGGAAGAAGACCTTGATCGACAGCGCGTAGGTATGACCTGAAAGAAGTTGACACACAGTATTTAAAGAGGAAAGCAATGTTATGAGACAAGGGGTCATAAAGCTCAATAGTCATCCTCAATGTTCATTGTGGTAACATGATGCCGAACAGGGGCTTACCATTGGTCGGCCGTTTTAACCCGGTCTTTGTCGGTAGGCTCCTCGATACGGAAAGTCCAGAATCTACACCAGAAGAAGTTATTCCAAGAACATCCGCAAGAGAGTTGACGGAATTGTAGCCATCAAGTACTCACGTCCAAAATGACTCCTGAAGAAATTTTCAGACGATTGCAAGGAAAGAAGAAAAGAGGTCAAAGATACACGGGTGGTCAGGGAACGACGATTCAACGACTCGAAGCGTCTCCAAATTTGAAAAAATGATTAGTGACGGCCTACCTTCGCGTGCAGAAACTTTTGAGCGTCCCCCCAATCCCTTAGTTGAGAAGGTGTATCATTGAAATTGGTCGCTAGAGAGCTACATCAGGCGCAATAGGTACCAGGTAAGTTAGCCATACGTGTAGATGCACTCAATAAATTGACTAGTGAGATAAGTATGGACAACTGTACGTACAACTCTCCGGTCCCACACGGAATCTCACTATTATTTTGTGAGATTTCATAGCCATTCCAAGAGCAGATGTGGTCCAGATACGAATCGTAAGACGCATCCGCGATCCCACCTAAACACATATCATTAATTTATCAGTGTTCAAATCTAGCCCTTCACTTTGACTCAACGTACCAAAGCTGAAGTATAACTACTCGTCATCACAGACCAAGTCCATAATAATCATCAGTTCACACACAATCATTCAATCTATGAAGAGCTTAGCCCTGCAAAAACAAGTGAGTTGTAACCTACGTGGTCATCATATGCGCGAGGACCAAGAACATGAGGTGCCATACTTTCAGCGGGGCCCTTGTATTGCCATCGTTTCGGCATTGCTATTGTAGTCAGGCAGAAACGTTGACGATCTTTATAGCTTTGTTCGCTGGCTTGTGACTGTGAGAGCTTGGGTAAGCTTCTGAGGCCATGCCTGACTTGTCTTCTGGATAGCGATGAGAGTGAATGTCGGCTTCGGTTGAGAGAGTTGAGGGGAAGAGAAAGAAGAGGGTTGTTCGGGTTTTCCGAAGATCCGTCAGCAAGAGGGGAAGGTACAACTGTGTGACTCTCGAGAGATGAAGGCGATGTCTGCGAGATCTCCCTGATTGTGGCGGAAGAAGAGTTGAAGGAATATTCGCCGTTGATCTGGCTAGAGTAGTTGGAAGGCTCGTCAGGTGGAGAAGATATTGGGTTGTGGGCGTGGCTGTTCAAAAAATCTGTGAGCGCGCTGACATCCAGAGGTGGATCAGCCTTAGCTGCGTAGATCGCTAACAGCGGAATGGCTGCTTGCAAGCCAGGAAGAACGTTTTTAGCTGCAGCCATGCGTTCGAGAGCAGGTTCAAGATTGACATCGCACGCGATCCCAAGCCCGTATTCTATCACGCGCACCGTGGTGATAGCGTCTCTGTAATAAGTTCCCAAGCCTGGAGTCTTGTCAGCCTGTGGCCCATGAGAAGAAGGGTTGATCAGCGTTGGACTTGTTGGAATCGATAAGTGTGTTCGCAAGAAAACTAACATCAGAATTAGGCTCATTGATAAAAAAGATGCCAAGAACTCTTTCAAAGTCAGGATCGAGGTGAGACATTGCTGTTAGGATGACGATCCAAGTGAGGGCTCGCTGGTAATTTGGGTCTTCATAAAAGTGCATCTCCTCGGTGTAATTTCCTGCAAAAAGTTGGTTGCTGGCAGAGACGCCTGGCAGTGCGTGCATGGTGAGTACGACGTTAAGACCGGCTGTTTTGAGCTGGCGAAGGCCACGCTTGAGCTCCATCCAACCGCCCTGCGCATACATCTCTCCGGGACCTTGAACGAGTTCTTCGATGATCCACTGGGCTCCATGGAGTTGAACGCAAAGCAGAGTGACCTTCAATCAGCTGACTGTGAAAGGTATTGGACGACATCGATTCATGACTCACAAAGCCCAAAGGAATTTTGACATGATCTAAATTAACGGCCTTGATGCGATCAACGTGCTCTTGAGTAAACCTGAGAGTTTGAAGAATCCATTATGTAGGATGTCAGGACAACATAAAGACATGGTCAATGGCATGAAATTCAATGAACCACAGAGAGAAGCTACCACCTACCAAGTCTTCCAATGGTTCAAGAAGACTTCGTTGGCCTGTGCTTGTCCCAACTTGTGCACCAGAGCCCATTCACTAGTGACACAGCTTGCGGCATTGCTGTCACATCTCTCGCCGCCCATTTGTTGCCATCTCAGCGGATACATCCACGACTCCAGCTGGGAATAAAAACGAATCAGCACGCCTCACACCAGATGCTGACAACGAACGTTTAATTGGCCGTTCTCATTCTGACAACCCGAGAGGGACCTGAGGCATAAAAATCACATTACACTTACCAGAAGCCAGCCACCTGAAGAGACAAATCAAAACATGTCAACTTCTTAGCAGGCGCACACGTTGTCAAGAAAAAAAGAGAGGTGTAAAGAAAAAATGTACGCACCGAGCGCTACGCCCTTCTCGTATTTTCCCGCAAATTGTCCGATTGCGTGAAAGGTCAGGATTGACAGGGCCAAAAGTGAAGTGAAACATCGGGACGGCACCATTTCAGAAAACAGAGATAAAAAATGCCCAAAACGCTACAGTGCCGAGGGTACAGCACTTTTATATCTGAAGAAGTGGTACGACCAAGCAATTCCATTCGCGTGGTCGTCAGCTCAAATCAGTCCAAACCAAATCAGCAAAAACTTCCTGGTTCCAAGCTTGGGAGTTCGATGACACTCGGCCTTAAGAATAGGGGGTCTCAGGTTCGATTGTTTCTTGCTCGATTTGAACTCGGGTCCTGTTCAAACCATCCATTTATTTGGCTGTAATTGGTTTGAATCTCTCTCCTAACCCATGGTGCTGCTTAACATAGGGTCCACACCCCTGCACCTTCTGGACTAAAAGCCCTCATGTTGATGAAAGAGATTGCAGGGAACTGCCGGCCTGTGCTCAAACGGGCAAAAATCCCGGGCCCGCGTGCACTGATATCGAGCAGGTCAGATCTCTTCTCGATTCCACACCCTGCCTGCTTGCAAAAGTACAACTGGAGACTTCTATCGTTACATCGAGTAGAGAGATTAACTTGATGTGACGTACCTCTCTCAATGGGTCACCTTCAGTGTAAGGGCTGGAGTTATACGCTCGAGCGACAAGCTGTACAACTATTTGTCCGGGAAGGTTGCGATACTACACCTGTTCCTCAAAATGAAAGACAAAGGAAAACCTGAACATCTTATTTCGAGGATGTCAATCCTAAGATAAACTACTTCTAAAGAATATGAAAGGAAACAGAACAAGAGAATTTGACAAGAGGAAAGAGACATAGTCGCTGAGAACCTAAACCATATATACTCCCAGGAACCCATTGCAATCTCCTTTGAACAATTATAAAAGGAACAGGAACTTCTCTTCGAAAACAGAGAACTTATTATAAAGCAAACTTAAGTATCAAACTTTGATTGGAGGTCGGTCCACGGATCATGACATTCAGGGCGCTCAATTGAGGAGTTGATTGGCAAATTTTCATCAAGCTGATGTGGTACACAAAAGCTGTTAGAAGGTATATAGTGGGTTGTCAACAAGGGATTCAGGTAGAAGGAAGTGCAGGACAGTTACTGGAGGTATACCAGGGGATTCCTAGGGGTTGGTTTACTTCGGTAGATTATCTTTAGGAAGCCTTTGGAGTAAGGGAAGGCAGTCTCCGGATAGGTTTAAAGTTTGGTACTGGGTATAGTATGTGGGAAAGATAGGAAGTCAGTGAAGGGTTGGTCATATAGCTACATGAGTGTTATGATTGGACTCATAAAAGGTGCTTTTATTAGGTAGATTTTCATTTGGAAGGATTTGGCTGGCTGCGAGAGAAGTTACATTGGGCAGGGACATGTTCAAAATGGGGTTCAGCATCAACTAGCAAGAAGTCAAAGAAGGAGTTGATGTATAAGCACGGGGCCAACACCATTCACAGCCCCCATTTACTGGTCACTGGCCGCCCAGTGCATCCGGTTGACCTCTGTGGTTTCTCAAATAGATGTCGATTGACCATCAAATCTGGCATGGGTGGGGGAGATGCATGAGCTGCATAAACTACAGTAACTGCATGCAGCC
>AWVX01030727.1:0-12117 GCA_000500245.1 Cronartium ribicola 11-2
TCTATAAACACCAATTAACTAGAATAGCTCTCTCAAAGAGCTACCATTCACATCCCTTCCCTCCTAAGCCCTCTTCTTAGAGGTCATCTAGCTGTAGTCTGTACTTGGGGGACCAGTACAGACTGCTAGTTCTTCATTCATTGAGAGCCTTAATCCATTCTTGGCCTCAGACTCTCCACCCTTCAGCTAGGTTGTAGCCCAAAAGAAGCTCCACCCTGACACCACTGCTGCTACATTTTTTCCTTTGATTTTCAATCCATCTGAGTAAATGATAAGGTGAGCTTTTGATGATACTAAGCATGCTGTGGCTTTGATTGTGTCTTCTTTGTTAGGTGGGATAATTACTCCAAGGTCTGGGATATTTGGTAATGATGTTGATGGGTCTAGAGGGCTTTGGTGTAGGTATGTGTGGAAATTCTCAGCTAGTTACTTTGAAAGAAGGAATGGAAAGTGTCTTTATGGCACCTTGGGCTTGTCTTTCTTGCTTGAGCATAAAAGTTAAAGATTGGGTGGGTTGTGGGTTTTGTTGCTGATCTTGCAATGAATTGAGCATATTTTCCCAAAATCCTGGTTGCTGGGGTAGGTGAGTTGGTATTGTGTTGTCTAAAGATGGCAGGGGTGGATTTGAGGGCTTTTATACCTTTCCTTGAGAATATGTTGTCTATAATTAGTATTTTGCTGTTGTAGTAGTCAGGCATGGGTAGAGATATCCATTCTGCTGCTGCATAATCAATTGCTGTGTGCACAGTGGTAGAGGTTAGTGTTTTAAAATGGTGTGGTGGTATTCCCCACCTTGTATTTGATAGGGAGACACAGAAGTTTGCACATTTCAGGCCTTTGATAATTACATTGTCACAGTGCTGTTTAAAGGAGAGGTCATCTTCGATAGTAACTCCCAGCCCTTTTGTCTTGGTTTCCAGTGAGTGTCCTTTTGTCAGCTATGACATAATATGGGGAAACCATATTATCTCATAGCTAACAAATTACATATATTTTACAAACAGTACTGATACATTACATATGTAATCAGTACTGTAATTATTTACTGTAATATATAAGCACTTGCAATCAGGAGTGGTAATATATTACAGATAGTTACTGTACTGTAACAAACAGTACTAATACTATAGCATCTCTATGCTTAAACTGGGAACTTGTGTTCATGGACTGTTCAAGGATATGTTTCTCTTTAATGATACCATTTCTCTTAATCTATCTTTCTATCATTTTATTCTCACATATGTAACCAATCAAGCTTTGATCCATATGAGTCTGTCAAGAGAATGGAAGGATATCTCCTGTGGTATGAGCCCCAGTTAGGAATGTGCACATGTACTGGTCACACACAGTGCTGCCAATAACCAAAACCAACTGTCCCCATCTGGTGGAATGGAAGACAGAAGGTCTGGAGCTCAGACCATGGGTCTTAGCTCTTCTATTCTATAAAAAACAGCTGTGGTAATTGGCACCACTCATGTATTTCTCTTCTCACTCATTTCTTATTACATCATTCATTAATTAGTCATTCATCAGTCGGCTGAAGGAGATCCCTGTTTCTCTCATGGTTTGTGGACTTGTTCTTATTTCTTATTTTGTTATTCTTTAGTATAAAAGCTTGTCCTCCCTCTTGTTCTTTTTATCATTCAATCATTATATCTTATCTTACTTTTTATCAATCAATCTTTTATCTTACTTACAAGTTAAATCACATCTAATCATCTTAGAAGCTGAAGCTACCCATCATTTACCTCCATCTTTGAATACTACCTTGCCTTGGAGCCTCTTTGAAACTAGCCATCATCTCTCTTTTAATTTATTTTCATGCTTTTAACTATTTAAGTAAGTCTTAGTTGACTTGTTAAATATTTAAGAGTGCTCAGAGTTAGTGTAATCTCAAAAATAAGCCCTTATTTGGTCTCTCAGAACACACCAACCCTGACACCTTTTCTGTCTCCAAAGTCTATTGTGAGGTTTAGTTTGGGTTCGATGGGCTGTTGGGTGAATATCATCAATCTTGTTTTGTTCATGTCAAAGATTGTGCTGTGTTGTCTGCCCCAGTTGATCTGTGCATGGGCCATCTTTTGCGTTTTGAGCCATAGTTTGTAGGGGCTCTGGCTGATGTGAGTAAGTTTGTGTTGTCCATGAAGCATAACACTGTTGAGTTGGGGTGGTGGTTGGGGATGGAGAGTAGTGATTTATTTTCTAGGAGGTACAGTAATGGGGATAGGGAGCCTTGCAGTAGGCCATGAGTTAGTTTGAAGCTGGAGGATTTGAATTGGTTGAAGGTTAGGTGGGTGGATCTGTTGCTTAGGAAGGTGTTGATGAGGTTGATTGTTTCCAGGTGATATTCTTGTATTTTGAGCATGTGAAGGAGCCTGGGATGATGGACTGAGGGAAAGGCTGAGGATACCAGGCTGTAATCCTTGTGTCCTTCCAATGGGCAATGGGTTTGAAGAGGACTAAGGGTGCATTCCACCTTGATCCCCAGTATCCGCATCGGATATTCGGGCGTCGGGGAGTTGAAAAAGCGGGTGGGATTTAGCACTTGCCCTATTTTCCTATAAGTTGACGTCTCTATGATTATCACTTCTCTAGTTCCTCAGAGCATAAATCTCACATTCGCCCATTATTTATGCCTCGTCTTGCGCGCTGTACCTCGTGTCAGGTATAGACCAACATTTATCTTGTTGTTTAAAGCTTTTTATCCTGTTTGGTATTTGGCACTCCAATATAAATATCATCATTTGTTCAAGAGACAAACATAGGGTTCTACTTAGACGTGCATAGAGCACTTTGATCAGATGACGAACATCCCTGTTCCAAGTCAATTCGGACTTTCTCAATAATGAGGTATGCTTAATGAAGAATGAGGGTCGATGATCGATTCAAAGAGGGAAGGAAGAGTTAACTGACCTTGAACTACGGTATAAACTTGGCCCATGTGTCGGCCTCGCAGGCCGTGAAGACGACGTGCAAAGTGTTGAAGCTCCGCATCATGTCTTTTGTCAGGTTACACTGAGCCGGGAGAAGAGCGACCTTGATCCAACCTGGGGACACAGGTCAACGTGTTACAATCAAAGCAGAAACCTATTGAATACTTTGCAATACGATGAGCGAGAAAATAAGAAGTAATGTAAAGGAATGTCGATTGAAACACTTGCAAGTGACCCCCTAGAATCACTCTAACTAAAACAAGAGCGGAAAGCGATCAAAGTGAGGACAAAGGCCCAAACACTACGTACGAAACGGGTGTCACTCCAGACAAACAAGTAGAATCAATCGTAGGTAAAAAACCAATCCACATCTCACGCAGAGTTGACTCGAATCACGACTATCCTTCACCCTGGTAGAGGTGGTTGATGAGACATAAGTGACCAATCATTCGTCACACGGACCTTGAACCATCCAACCTGTTTTCGGCCAGAGGCCTAGTAACAAAGCGAACAGCGGAGGTCACGAGCTTGATGAAAGGCCGCCTCATCTAGTCGAGCGCCTTAAGGACTGCGTATAAATGAAAGGGCAAGAGGGAAGAGAAAAGCGAGGCATGAAGACCGCATCGGTTCGTGATAGAAGGGAGTTGGAACACGAGAAGGACAAAAGTCGGAAAACAGCGATCGATCAACAACCGATAGGCGAAAGATGCTAAATGGCCGTAGGCAAACGTGATGGCATGAGGATTAGGAAAGGACGTCTGTTGAAGTATACGGTGACAACGTTATCATATGCATTCATCGGGATGGAAAAGGTGCACGGCTTGCTGGGGCATCGCGGTTGTGAAGGTCATTGGGTGGCCAGACTGACGCGAAATTTATAGCCTTGCAAATGAGGATGATGACGGCTCGATTGTGGGTTCAGAGATGCGTATGCATGCACTATTACTAGCATAGAAGCATAGAGCCACTGTATGGCCCCGAATGAGAGATGGCAGCTCTAGTCGGCCTCGTATTTGCCAGCTCCGAGGCCAGAACGTCCTGTTGAATTTTTTCCCAATTTTGTTTTGGTCATGTCGCGATTATTGCTCTGATCAACAACGACATTCTGGACGACCTTGGACCTCGGATTCTCAATACCCCAAATGCTTCTTTAGTGACGGCTTGATTCAAATCCTAACCTCCAACTTGAAGTATTGGTGTCAATACATTTCTTGCGATCATTAATTTGGTGCCGAAAACTAGGGCGTCTGACTTCCCGAGATCATCACCCCAAAGAAAATCAAATGAGTATCAAGGACCAACCCCAGATCGAGATGGATGACCACTCGGACCAGGAAGAAGACCGGTTTCGCCCACAACGAAAGATGCCTAACATCCTCATTACCGGCACTCCTGGTACGGGCAAAACGACTCACTGCGAGCTGCTCATCTCATCATCGTCCACATTCGCTTCCTCTTCTTCTACTCCAATACAACTTAAATCCATCAACATTGGAGACTTTGTAAAAGAGAAAGAGTGTCACCAAGGCTGGGATGAGACTTGGGAGTCTTTCATGGTTGATGACGATAAGGTGAGTTCATTTTCCATTTAACAGGTCTGCGTGGTTTGAACTAGGAGTAACGCCCTTTGTTTTGTCACAACTTATAAACAAAACAAAAAAGCTACTAGACGCACTTGAACCTCTTCTCACGTCTCCAGACGGCGGTATCGTTCTCGATTGGCACTCTTCCTCACTCTTTCCTGAAGATTGGCTCGATCTCATCATTGTCCTTCGTACGCCTCATACTCAACTCTGGGATCGACTCGCCAAACGACAATATGCGCTTGAAAAGATTCAAGAAAACAATATGGCGGAAATCATGGGCGAGTGTTTAAATGAGGCTCATACACATTACCCACCGGAGATCGTGATCGAATTACAGAGCGAGCAGATCGAGTCTATTGAGGAAAATGTTCAACGAATCTTGACTTGGATTGACCATTGGCTTAAAGATAATTCTGAATGAATGAAGAAAGGCCGTGTACTCTGGAGTACTATAGATGATGGCATATCTTTTGGGAGATAGTATCTGTTTGTTGGGGTGTTGATACCTTTCAATCTTCTTTGACCTCTTGGATATAGATTCACATTCGGCATATCGCATTATTCGGGTTAAACAACGCTGGTCACTCTACCTAACACAAATTGACCTCCTTGATGAGGGGAGTCATAAGCTCTCAAAGGAAGAAGTTGAGGAGTTAGTTCAAGAATCTGTCAAGAGGATTTGCTCTATGCTCGCCTTTAGACCTTTATAGCCTTCCTTGAAATTCCGCTTTCATAGCGCGCGTGCCATGGTTAAATACACAATTGTGGGTTTTTGTGCTGGGACTGTATAGCAGAGTACTGCTTTGAAGGCCAGCCATACTGTGTTTAGATGTTTCATTTATCCAAAAATCCAGTCAAATCAAATGCTGATTCCTTGTTCATACAAAAATTGAATTTAACAACACACCTCTGCACAAAACTTGTTTTGGAAAAATCCAGAATATTCAATTTTGGCATAGTCAAACTTCATTATAATAGACCACCTTGAGGTTCTCAAACCCATATCTGCCTTCTAAACCAGGCTAAGTGACCTTCAGGGATCCATTTCCTCAATACTTCCTGTCATGATATGGTTGCAAAATGCTTCGCATGCACACTCAACTCCAGATGCAATGCATTTCCTGTCAGATGTTGTGATGGTTGGTGTGTCGCTGTATCTTTGGTAGGAAATGCCCATTCTCGTATTTTTGGATATTTTTTTAAAACCTCATGGCCTTGATTTCACTCAACAGTCAGTTTTGGTAAGCTTGAATGGCTGAGTGCTGTTGGAGACAGATATCGATTGTTGGACTTCTCCGAACAATGTCTTCACTGCCATCATAGTTTCCTCAAATTCTGTCCTGCAAGGTATTCTTGCAGGTAGAATGCAAGGTTTCTGGCAAGATGACCTGCAGGCTAGCGCTGGGTGCACAAGTTCACAATGACCACAAAATCTCTTTGCTAACAGTCCATCATCATGAAAGTGAGCTTGAGGATACACTGAACATGAGTTGAGTTGAAAATGAATTGGAAACACAGCTTGGATCAGTCTTGCTGTTGAAGTTTGAGGGACATGAAAAGGATGTCTCTTGCACATCTCTTCTCTGTTCCAAAAAGAAAAGACAGAGCAGAGACAAACCAGAAACAGATCTAGGATGCAATGCTCTGACACAAGATGGATGTACTGTATATGATAAAATGCTGTCTGCATTCTCTGAAAATTCTTTCGTTTATTTGCAATCAATCCCATCTTTGTTCAAGAGGGGAGGAGGAGGATTAACAGAAAGAATACTACAGTAATCAGAGTAACTAAAGAGATGCAAAACAAGAAGATCGAAAGAAACATGATAGCTAGGGTGGGAAAGACATCCCAAACTTGAAAGGAAAACTCAAAGAGACAAGCATCTCAAACAACAACCGCTTTCAAACCCAATTCTGTTTCTTTCTCTGGATTATCCCATCCTGTTCCCCTTCCAGAGCCCTCATATTTCTAGAACATTCATCAGAAGTAGCAAATTTCTTTTCAAAAAACCTTACACTCAAATGTTTATTATCCAGTGTATCTTCATGCATTCTCTTAAATTTGGAGATTCCGCAAAAGTTGCTTTCCATCAATCGACTGCAAATTTCAATGGTTATAGACCAGTATGTTCATAAGTATGGATTGTGAGTGCAGATTGAAGTGGAAATGATTTTGAACCTTGCAAATTTTTACACTTATATAGACTTCTTCACAAGAAGGAAGCTAACTTGGGAAAAAAAACTATGAACAGAAACAAAAATCTAACTTTCTTGTGTGTGAGAAAATACCTTGTCCCTATTGTATGTGAAGCTTTGAACCAGGAAAAAAGTCATTTGAAACTTACAAACACAAGAGAACCAAGTTCTCAACTTGACTAGATGTAACAACGGACCAGCTCAGCTCAGCTCAGCTATCAGAGGCTTTCTGATTGGCTTAGCTCAAGTCAGCTAACAAAAAGCTAGCTATAGCTAAAGTGGAGCTATCAGAGTTTCCAGGATATCTGTAGCTTAGCTGGTTATACTATCAGCGGCAGCTAGCATAGATTTTCAACTTTGGGGAGCTTTTGTTGCCAAGCTAACAGCTATTCTAGCTGTTATCTTGGCCAAAGTGGAGTGGTTTTCAGCTAGGAAATAGCTTAGCTGATGTAAGCTATTTCAAATGTTCTGTGAGCATTATCTTAGCTGCCCAACTTTGATGCTTATCTTTCACTTGGCTGACATTTTCTTAGCTAAGCTATCAGCTCAGCTCCAGCTTTTCAAAGCTGAGCTGGTCCATTGTTCCTATATTTCAAGATGGAGTTTAAAGAGGCTCTTGGAAAGACATTGATGTGGCAAATCACCCAGCCAATAAGTTTGACTTGAACCCAAAATTCCAAGCACTCCACAGACAGATGGCCTTGTACAAAGGGCTTCCTGAGGTTTTATTCCAAGGAAAAATATGGACCTGGTCTGAGCCTTGGACAAAACACTTGTGAAATTTGAGTTGAAGGTTCTCAATCCAAAGACACCTCAGAGTTTTTGATCCAAGGAAACCTTGATGGTAGAGGTGAATGAGGCAAAAGCTCAAAGTTAGGGATTAAAGTGATTGAAAAGACTAGTGTAAGTATGTGATTGACCAGATTGATATAAAAGTGAATGATGATATAAATATCGAAACAGTGGAACATATAAAAACAACGACCATTGAACATAAGAGAGAGAAAATTGGGAAAACCACAAAGAAAGGCAATTGATGAGTGACGATAGAGTAATCTGGAATGATGAACTTATATTATGAGGAAAACCACAAGCACAGATAACAGATCACAGATCACCGGAGCACAATAATAATGGGAAAAAAACCACTACTTACATTAGAAAATTCTCATCAATGGACTCAAGGCCAATTTCCAGACTCTTCACATGCCATTTCACCCATATGATCTGTTGCCTTTGAAACGATGACGGCGCTGGGAGCTGAGCAGTCTTAATGATCTGTCAGTCTTATTCAGAAATGACCACATGAATTTAATAATGAGTTGATGAAAAAAGAAGATAAAAAGGGAGAAAAAGAATACAGGAAATCCATTAGGCACCAGTCTCTTACAGGAGCTCTTTCACACGGTCAATGTATTTTACTTATAGAAGAATTTTTGAGCATCCTTGGCTGCAGATTTTAAGGCAAATGTTGCCAGCGGAACTTATCAGAAGGAAAAATTGGTCCTCATGAGCAATCCTTTGGATCATTTCTGTGGGTTCAAATTTCTTTGAATATTTTATCCAAGGACTCAGTGTGCCCTGGCTGACAATACCGGTATTGAGTATATTCTCATATGGGAATATGTTACTGAGTGGGAAAATGGACAAAATGTAAAATATATGAACAAACACAAGAATCAAAACAGAACAGGGTTTTTTTTTTTTTTTTTTTTTTGAAGAACGTCACATATATCTAGGTGAATTAGAGCTTTTTGAAACACATACTGCTGATAGCATATATGTAAGTTGCTTTGAGAAATCTCCAACAACAAGACCATAAGTTGTTTAAAGGTGCAAAATCTGTTTCTGCTTTTTCTTTTTTCTTACTGAGTTCTCCCTGAGGTCTGCAAAAATCAAACATAGTATCATGTTTTTGGTGTAGTGTGGTACTTAAGTTATCGGAGACCAATTCTTTAGCCACAAACCAAAGGATTGAAAGTTCAGACAACTCGAAAGTGACCTGATTTTTCAGCAGTGACTGTTCTGATTTGTAGATGTATCTATGTTGCTATTTTGTTATCGTAATTTTTTTTGTATCAAAGTGTTGATTCAACAGTGATTATTAATATTAATATCATTAGTAATATTATTTTACATGTGGTTTTGTATTACATAACATACCATGTGAGAGACCAGTGTACAACTTAGTTCAAGAAAAATGCCTAAACTAACAACTTTGTAAAGGAAAAAGGTTTGTGACTTGGAAAAGAATATGCCAAATGGAGAAACATTTAAGAGTAGAACTAAGATCCAATCCCCCCTGCTAAAACCTATAAGATCAAACCCAAGCTATGCACAAAGAAGGAAAATAGTAGCCAGATACTAAACAGTTCAAAGTGAATGAAAAGAAGGGTCGCGTGTCACAATCACTGTGCACCCCATTTGATGAAAACTACTACATTGTACCAGTTATTATTGCCTGGTGCAGTGATTATTAATAGCTGAGTGTGTGTACCTTAGTTTGTTGCTAGGGTATGAGCTTACTGTAAGATAAGAGCTGTAAGAAAGAGTCCGACTAGATACGAGTATTTGAAGATCGGGTCGGGTCACAGAGATATAAGTTTTGATTGAAGAGTCAGAATGAAAATTGGCAGAATTAAACCAAGTCTCTTCGACCAAACCAAACACCCAGACTAATAAAGTAAACACATCAAGCGAACGAACGAACGAACGAACGAACGAACGAGTGAAACAAATAAAGAAATAAACTCCATCAAATCGAAAACTTCAATCAAACCCAAAATCAACAAAGTGATGGCAACTCAACTTGATACAAATTTAAATTTAAATTTAAATTTAAAACCAAGACTCGATCTAACTTCACAAACTTCAAACTCAAATTCAAGTTCACCCTCAAATTCACCAACTCATCGAAATCGAAATGTTACCAATAACTTACAACCACAATTTAAGATTTCACCACAATTTCAAAATCATCATCAAAGAAATTTATCAAATTCATCTCTATCTTCAGTTGATTCATCCATAGGTCTTAGATCACCTCTTATGGCTTTACCTTCACCTGCATTAAATCATCAACCACCACCACCACAACAACAACAATCTATTACTTCAAACGAAAGACCACCACCACCCATACATCAAAATTCAATCGATTTCTTCTCATCAAATTCAACTTCGCAAAATAAAACATCTGGTTTCTTTTCTACTTTCTCTTCTACTTCAGTATTACCACCACTTAGATTAAATTCCAGTACATCAACAAGTGTTCATAGACTTTCCAACGTATACAATTCACCTCCTTCTCCTACTTCACCACCTTCAGTACATCATTCGGATATATCTCCTACTCCTTGTACTCGTTTGTTACCAGCCACACGTTCATCAAATGAAGAACTAGAGAAGATCGATCAACAACAACTTAAAAATCAGACGAAGTCATCTACTATTGAAGATTCATCAAATCATTTAGAACCCCCAAGTCGTCATCCAACACTTATTGCTCCTACTCTTGGTACTACATCACGAACAAGTTTAAGTCCAGTATCACCATTGAATACTAAAACTCAAACTGATATTGATGGACAATTATTTGATTCAAGTACTGGAACTCATTATACTTTAACAAAAACTTTAGGAACAGGAAGTTTCTCAAAAGTTGTAGAAGCGCGCAAGCAAGATGATAATAAACTAGTAGCATTAAAGATGATAGTAAATTCAGCTGTAGATGCGAATGAAAGAATGAAGAGTAGTGTAGGAAGAGAAATAGGAGTTTTACAAGTAAGTCTTTTCCACATCTCTATCCTTTTAAACCCCCTTTTTTTCTAACATGTTCTTTTTATACATCACAATAGCATATCAGACATCCTCTTCTAGTAGGACTTTTATCTGCATTCGAAACTACCGATACAACTCATACTGTAATAGTATTAGAACATGTACAAGGTGGTGAATTGTTTGATTTAGTTTCTAAATCCCATAGTTTATTTACGGATGAATTTTTAAGGAGAGCTATTGATGAACTTCAGAATGCAGTAGGCTGGATGCATAAACTTGGACTTGTACATCGTGATTTAAAATTAGAAAGTCAGTGAACAAAATTTTGATATCTTTCGACTCTTATTTACCTCAGCTAACCTTGTTTCTCTTCGAAAAAAAAAAGATATCTTGCTCACTACACCATTATTCATCAATTCATCAACCGAATTACCACCCAAAACCGAACCAATGATTAAAATAACAGATTTTGGATTATCAAGATTTATAGATTTTAGTTCACCTTTATTGACCACAAGATGTGGTTCAGAAGAATACGCAGCACCAGAGTTAATATTAGGAAAACAATATGATGGTAGAAGAACAGACGTATGGGCATTAGGAGTGGTAATATACGCATTAATAATAGGTAAATTACCATTCGAAGGTGATTCAAGAAGAAAAATGTTAGTCAAAATTGCAAAAGGTGTATATGATTGGCCCATGAAATCCGCTCAAAAAGATTTGAAAGAGGTTGTGGAGAGAATGTTAGTTAGGAAACCTGATTCTAGAATTAAACTTGAAGATATTTCACTTAATCAGGTTTGGGATTTAGAGGCTGTTGGGAAAAGACCTGTAGAAGGATCCGATGCTGCTAGGTTCTTAGCTGGTGAAATTCTACCTCCTACTCCTGATTCTTGATCTTCGTTTTGTTTTGTTTTTCTTGGGGTAGAGGAAAATTTGTGTTTGTTCTTCTTGTTTCTCCCATCTACTCCTTTACTTCTCTTCTGTATTTTTAAAAAATTGTCTGTTTGATCTGATCTTTCTTAATCTCTTTCTTTCCCATCCAATCACCTTTCCTCTGATGACAACCTGATATAAAGAAAAAAAAAAAAAACATGTTTCTTCCTCTTCACTTGACAAATCTTGCTTGTTTGTTTTTTCTTCTTTGCTTTCTCATGAACCCTCTTTTCTGATATCACTTTATCTGGCAAGTTTCTTTGAAGCCGGATAAAATAAAAACAAATAAAAGTACAGATTTTCTTTTTTGTGTGTTTTTTGGCTCTCTTCTTTTCATTTTAAGACATTTGGAACAAAAAAAAAAAAAAAACTGCCTTTCTTTTTTGGTGTATTTCAGTTTTGTAAATTGATTGGGAAAAATTGACCGTGGTGATCTTGTTCTGATTTGCTATAAATATGATAGAAAAAGAGAGAGAATGAGTGTTTTCATTGTGGCTTGGACAAGAAGAAGGCACCTAAGGGTGCATTTGGCAACTAACTCCAAACTTGAATTAACTCCAAACATGAATGACTTCTCATGTCAGCTATGGCATAATCTGAGGAGACCAGATTATCTCATAGCTACACTGCGCAGACGCGCCTCCCTCCCTCTTCCCTTCCTCTCCCTCACCCCTCATCGCTTC
>KI568435.1:6153-19155 GCA_000500245.1 Cronartium ribicola 11-2
TTTTTTTTTTCGTTTTCTAATAAATTAATCATCTTTAGATTTTTGAAGCCTAGTTAGCGAGTTTCTTCAATCAAGTTTACCTGGTCTATATGACCACAAGCAGATGAGAAAGTACCCTTTCACAACTCTCTAAGAGGATACATGGTTCTTGAGACCCTACCTTGCCAAGCAATGCATACGCGGATCAGGTTCCGATTCAAGGGCGCCTTGGTTCCTCAGCTTTAGCGCAGCAGAAATAAAAACCAGTCTGCAGAGCAACGCCCTTCCTTTTGCACCTGGTGCACTATAGTGAAGTAAAGAGCATGTACTATGCCACTGGACTATGTAGGCCCTATACCGGTTATTAGTTTCTTTCCAGTAGGAAAACACTATTCTCTCTCATGATTATACTATTTGCTCATTTTCTTTTGTATGGACACGAGATGTAGCAAACGTCACTCTTCAGCATGCATTTCCAAACAGGATACGCCATCATAGGCAGATGAGTTTCCGGGAATTTAGTCCCAAGAATGAGGTTATACTCGTCACACGTGTACTGTACATATGTATACTCATGAGCATGAGACATGAGAAGATGGAATATGAGAGATACAAAGTAGCGACACTTGATAACTTGAGGTAAGTATATACGTGCACAACAAACATATCTGTTCATAAGAAGAAAGGAACACGGGAAAGAATGGGCCGGCAAGATAGAAAGCGATGTGATACCCCATCCAAGTGATGTCGGGAAAGAAGAGTCTCGAGCCGATACGGTACACATACTCTTTTTATAATTGTAGGTCGCCATATTCCTTATATCTTTGAATGACTTGTCCCAATCAGACAGGGCCAGAAAGGCTGTTGTTCCCATTTTCGTTATTGCTATAAGGAAATAAGCAAGTGATGATCTCAGCTGATGCAAAACCCGGAAGCAAACAGAAGGATTTCATTTGAGCCACTTACAAGTTCCACGAGAAGGTTGAGTTCATGGTGAAGCTCGCAAGCTCTTCATCAGAGGGGTTGAATTTTTTGAATAACTGTGTACAGTGCATTATCATCCAAAAAGTCAAACAAGACTTCAAGACAAGGAATTCAAGTTGAAGGGCATACATCAATGGTGAGCCAAATTTGGAAACATCCGACAGCTGGATCGCGCGTGCCAAAGTTGCAACCATCAAGTACGTCCGCATACTGGACGGTCTCGGGTTTTCCTTGGAGTTGAATGTACCTTTAGAAAGATGGATGTAAGTAATAGGCACGGCTAGAGGTACAGAATTTATGCATGCGGTCATCCTGAAGAAAACTGCTCACACTTGCTTGCGACAATTGCGAGTCTCGCCTCTGAAAAATCGCTGATACTTGAGCAAACTACATTCTTGTGGCAAAGCGATGAGTAAGGGACGTACCCATTCAGCCAACCTGTAGTCTCTGGGTTAGAGCCATCGACCCAGTTTGTACCACTCCAAAGACACACTCCGGAGGTGGTGGTCGTATTATAAAAGCCTGTCAACATCATCGAGTTTGTTTGTTTTCAGTCATTATCTTCGGCCCACAATTCATTGATACCCTGAGTGAGGGGCAACATTTTCCGACAAGAAAAGCACCCACCACAAATCTAACCATCGAATACATGGAGGGAAATTTACTGAATTTTTTTTTTTTACTGAGGAGGGCGGAGGCAAAGCATTACGTACCCCGTTTCCTCCTGCCACAGCAAGTGTCTGATTTGGGTACGAGTCGGGAAGCGTTAGCACAAGTTGAAATATTTACCTTTACTGACTAGACTCACTGGTATTGTGGTATCATAGCGACGGACAAGTCTCTTCGGAGCTTCGGAGTAACTTGCATCGTCGGCCGAGTCGGTTTGCGTGCCGGCGTCTTCTTCGGGGACAGGCAATTGATTGTATTGAAACTGTCCAGGTAGGTTGATTCAGTGATCCCTTCCACGATGGTGACTAAACAGAAAATGCGAAGGACCACTACTCACAGCACGGAGGCTCGTCGCGCATGGCTTGGCAACGGGGCTGTTGGACGAACATGGGTGGGAATCAGACGCCCAAACGCAGCCATCCTTTGAAAGAAAGTAGTCATAACATCCAGTATGGTTCGAGTCTATGGCTCCAACGCAGGCCACAAACAATAAAGAAAAGAGTGCAGTAGGCGTCATGTTGGATTGTTAAAGCAAGATGATATCTTTGAGGAACTCCAGCTATATGACCAGGTCGTCTAGAAAAGCGCGGTAAATCAAGAGTGGATGGCCGTGCAACTTTCCTTGGAGATAGGCCCTTTTATAGAATGCAGAACAAGGCCTCATACTTCACTTGACAAGTGGGCGTGCCGGACGGCGCAGCGCAAATGACTTCCTGCCTTCTAAGAAGAAGCCAAGCAGCACAATACTCATCAGCTCCCGACATGTACCATAGCCTGTCATTCCCTTCAAACCAGGGACGGTGCCTCGAAGATATTGCGTATGCTGACACATTTTTTGCACCGACCGAGCCAGATCCGAGGTTCTTTGTTCATTTGGATCTTTTCTCAAAACAAGGCGAAGACTGCGTTCGATCACAAGACACACACCGCCCTGGATGAAGGTAAAAAAACAGCTGAACGCAAATTGTAACGTATCTCATAACTCTTTATCTTTCCAGGTGTGGGTTTCAGCAAGTGACACTTGAGGTTTCCCGATTAGCTAACGCAAGCTTTGTCAAAAGTTTTTCTAAGCATCAGTTGTAATATCTCATTGCAGCAGCTCACACACCAATTCTGCGCCAAACTTAACCCTGTTCCATCTATGAGACTGCGGCTGCATCGCCCGATCCACTGAGTGATTTTCTTCGGTGATCCCTTTCCAAGGACATTTGCAATATATTGGGCATATCCGCAAGCACGCTTGGCACTTTTTCTCACAGCTCTCCATCGCAAGTTAGCATAGCTTAGCATAGCCGGTGCTTCCGGCACTGCCAACAAGGATGCCTCGGATTGAAAATTCCGAGGCATTCATCCAAGAATTTTTTTTTTGGCCCTGAGGAAAGCCTCGGATCAATTGCTTGGACGCGGTGTCCAAGACACTTGCCATCCGATGACACCTCAGACTTTTTAATCTGAGGCCTTCCTGTTGGCAGTGCAGGTATGTAAATGAACAATAAGCAGAGAGTTGATGCTCTTCCTCCTCTGGCACCGTATCTGTATCCCGTTTGCTTGTTGACAAGAGTGAACTGAATCCCTTTTTTCACACAAATTTGTTTACTCTTGTCAACAAGTGAATGTGATACATGAAGGATGTGCACTTTGTCTGTCATTTCCCAAGTGAAGGATACTATACTGGACTTTTGGAAATTGAGTGTTGTAAAATTCTACAAATGCTGGGATATATATATATTTTTACAACCATTTAATTACAGATCTTTTCAATGGTTGTGAGGAATAGTCTGTAAAAATCACTCCTATGGGAGTTTCATTAACTTTTCCAGTCAAGTTTTTTTAACAGTCAATGATGGCTGGAGGGAGTTTATTGTAAACTTCATGCAACTCTGTATGAGGGTCTCATTTTTCATGGATCTTTTTCCCGCCTTTTGTTTTTTACATAGATTCCAAATTTCACATTGTCTGTAAAATTGATGTTGAACCAGGTGTTTCTTTAATTTTACAATCATCCACTTTTCCGGAAAACAATGTCCTAAAAATAAATAAAAAAGTCTGTAAAATTCAGCAATCCCCTCATGTAGTATCAATCGTGAATGAATCTACATGCATTCATCTTAGGGTACCGGCTTGACTAGAATTCAACTTTACAATGGTATATCATTATGGTCAAAATCTCTATAAAGATCAAGAAGCTTCTCCCTCCTACCCACTTCCTTGATCAATCACTAGACACAGGTTAAGAGACGAACGAGACGAACCACACAAAGGCGTGGAGCTAGGATTTTCGCACACAAGATATAAATAAATACATTGGAACGACTTTCTCACAATCAGTTATAACAGCCTGCCACTTCACTTGTCACCTCCTCTTACCACATCGTGTAAGAAACCTCGTGCAAAAGAGAGTAAACTCTTAAGAAGCTTGGATCGTCCGCGAGCTGACACTCCCGTCCCTTTTACTGAGCTCGACTAAACCCTCGAGCATCCGTCCCCGCACTTCCTCACACAGCCTATCCACGCCCTCTTTACCTGTATAGGCATCCACCCCGACAGTCTGGATAGGCTTGAGGACCTTGAGAGTGAGTTTGCCGGGTTCGAAGCGGTGCTCACGCGAGCTATAAATAGGTGAGTAAATCTCACAGATGATAGGGATAACTGGGAGCCCGGCTTGAAGTGCAAGGTGGAAGGCACCTTTCTTGAAGGGTAAAAGCATCGGACTTTTTGCATTCGAGCGGGTACCCTCGGGAAAGACGAAGAGGTTTAGCTAGTGTGGAGTAAATCACATGCCATGATGTTGGCATTAGCATGTCATGCTCTCCTACCAGTCGGAAATTCTCAACCCGGAGACTGAGACAAGACGCACGCCATGAGCCTTCATATCGACGCCCACTTTCTTAAATGTTTCCATGGCGGTTGACCGATTATGCCGATCGACAAACACCGCTCTTGATAGAGACATACTGCGAATGAGAACAGGACATGGTCAGCCTTTTCTCTTTCTTTGACCAACCCAACGCAAACCCTGTAATTGTTTTAAATCACTATATCACTCATTTCTTTCTGATCAGACCGGCTTCAAAGGTGGACCTGAGACCATGTGATTTTGAGATTTGAGAGAGCACTCAACTATTGGCCCAGGAGCGGCGCGTACTTTAGCTCTTTCTTTGCCATTACCACACACGTCTTGGGGAAAATCCTACCAAGGTAGAATATATCAATCTGTGAATAGACCCGTCAGGAGATCCAATCAAAACTTGAGCCGTCGATTCAAAAGCGAAAGTCAAGGTACAAATAGAAAAAAATAAAAACAAAAGCAACGAACCATACTCTGATGATTTCCCACAAGTACATGAGACTCGCCTCGATAACATGGTTCGAGAAACTCTTCGCCCTCGACAACAAAATCCCATCCGATGAGCGGGCTAACAAGGTTATAGAACGTCCGCGCTACGAGCCATTGGATGTTTTTCCTCCAACTCGGCTGAATGACCGAGACACCGATACCTGCAACGACTCCAGTCACCGATCCCACCGCAAGTCCGAAGACGAACGCGATCATGCGAAGATAGTAACGCGCGCGCAGGCTGAAAGGGCTCGAGATGAGTAAGGGGAGCAAGATGAGACCGATGGTGGTACCCGACGGGCCGGTGTGGCAGAGGGCGTAGGTGGCTAGCTGGCGTAGGTAGGCAATGGGTGGGTAAGGTTTGGCGGCCGCGGCTGGCATGACGAGACTGAGGAGTGTGATTAGCAGGCTGACGAAAAGAAAGGCAGCGAGCCAGGGTGGGGCCATCGATGTCGATTCCTTTTTCTGCCGTTTCACGATCTTGCTGGTGTCTGCTGGTATAGACTAAACTCGAGCTGTCGTCAGATTAAGATCGATCGGAGTGTGGCGAAAGTCGAGACTGATGGCGAGAACTTGGATGAGGCTGGCGAATGATTCGGATGAGTTTTGGAGGTATGGGATATTCTAGTCGTTCAAGTAGCCGACGGTCTTGAGAATTAAAGGTTGGGGCCAAGAGGTGAGACCAAAATGCAAGAATTGGGGGAAATTTGGACCAGAGAAAAAGAAAAAAAAAGGGGGGGGCAGGGTGTACAGTAAGAACAGTGAACTGAATGAATTTGTTGACCAAATGAACCAGCGCACCACTGAGAACCCCTCGCGAGCTCACACCCTCGACTCCAACCTCGAGCTTGGATAAGGTAGAAACAAAAACAGAAAGGAGGATAGCGCATCATCAAACTTGGATACTCACTCAGTCCTTGATCGAGCCTGTGCACCCGTCCTCCTGCATCACTCTCTCAAGCACACTTTGAACGGTGGGGGGTCAGTCAAGAATATCGACAAAGGCTTTAGAGATGACAAAATAAGAAAGCCAACGCCCCAACGAAACTTTGAATTGGACTGAGAATGAACTTATCAGCAAGGAGATTATAAACCCTCAGTCTCAACCCTTCGCATACCCAGAAGATAGCTATCATGAATCCTCACTCCGGAACTCACCGTCAAGGATCTCCATCCGTGCATGACAGCCCATCCGCACCGCAATTAAAGGAGAACGTGCATTAAAGCATCAACAACACAAGATAGGGCATGTAATTCTGTCAAGACTTGCTACTCCTGAGGAATTGCACTGGTAAAAAATTCAAGGCTCCAACAAATGCTTCATCAACAACTCCCTGACAGCGGGATTTTTGGCCTGAAAGTTGTCACTACAAACATAAAAAGTATATATATAAAAAAAAATAATCCCATAATGATCACCTTGAATTGCTTTACTCTTGCCTCAAGCTTTAAACTGATCAGCAGTTTTCACGGATATGTTGTTCAACATGAAAAGAAATATTCCCCAGTTTGAAAAATCAAATGCCCAACCACACTTACAGCAATACCTGCAAAATTCATAATCATCTCAACCAACCACAACTTTGGAAAGCTTTATTCTTGGGCACATGACCATGTCATTTTTGGAAAGGCTTTGCTACTGCCAGTATATAACGAGTGTAGACTGTATATAACAAGTGTATACTGCACTAGAATTGGGGTATTTGATAGAAATATTGCCTTGTATATGACACTATGTGGTAAGGATTATTTTGGGTGCATTCTAATCAAAATGCGCCCAATCTCGAGTGACCGGGGCGACTAGTTATCAACAGCCTTGGTATCTATTTTCCTACCAAGAGTGTTGAATAGAATTATGGCCTCAAAGTATTGCTTGAATCTCAACCTCTGAGCCAATGATCTTGACTGTGTTGCCACATGGAGCTTTGCAAACCATCATGCGGGCTTTGATAAGTTTAATGTGGCCATAGGTCTTGAACATTCAGTCCAACTGCCCACATGTACCAGAAAATTCAATTTTGGTCCATCTTTGGAGCATGAGATTTGAGGAAAGAGCTCAAGGGCTTTACAACGCTGCAAAAAAAAAAAAAACAAAAACCCTCAAAATCCCAGGGAAGCGTTTACATCACCTGAAAAGGCTTTCCTTTTGTTTCAGAAAATTGTGTGTTGAAAGGTACCGAGGTCTCACATCATACCCTTCCAATAGACTGAGGCTTCCTACTTGATTCAGAAAACCATACTCAGCTGGGCTTTGCTGTTGGGATTACCTAAAATCCCTTGTTTCTTTTTTAAAACCAACACAACACAGAATTGGTTATTTAGTGTAGTACAGTTGGGTCTGTCTGAAAATTCTGGCTTGGGCATCAGGGAGTGTATTTAGTATGTAGCATGTGGGTCATGTTGTGGACGCGTAACACGCTTTCCTCTTTCGGGAAGCGTGACTGACACGTAGGTTGGAGGTAACATAATCTGTTGACTGTTTTGGGATAGTGGTTGTCGCGTAAACTGGGGGTGGAGCAGACTGGATGTGTCTTAAATTCTTGGCTCTTCCTCCCCCCCTTCCTGATTCTTTTCCTCATCAAAAAGAATCAGTGAGTGCTCTATTCTCCTTCTAATCACTCTCCCTTAAACTAACTATTTCTTTCTGTCTCTTTTTGTCTTTGTTTTGTTGGTGTCTTCAGATTGTGTTCACCTTACTCTCCACTTTCATCTCACCTTCCCTTCGTGGTCAGGTGTGTTTTCTGTTTGACTAGTGCCAGGCTTTTGCCCGCCTAGATCTGTTCTGACCTGTAGCCCACAGGCCCATATTACCTTTGTTTGTAGTTTTCTACATTTGCATCTCAAGTTAGCCACACATTTAAAAAGGAAGGAGCTTTAACAGATCACCTAATCAGTCCATTTTTCTGTCCACAATGAGACTCAAAAAAAAGAAGGGTTGAGGAAGACAAACAAAAAGTCGAGAAACATGGCAAGGTAGACTTGTGCTCAAAACAACATGAAGGACTGATACGTAGGGTACAATAAATGGATTGACATCAATCTAAATCATAAGTTTTAGCAACTGTGGATGCGGAGGAGAATTGTTAATGAGGGCAGAAGGACAAAAAATGATGATATGATTAGAGTAACACACTGACCAGAATAGACTGATCGCTTGTAATCAAAGCTTCAGCTGAGGATCTTTCTTACCAGTAGCCTCAGGTTGACCAGCTCCTACGAGCTCGGTGAGCTTGTCGACTGACCCTAGCACCCATTTGGCCCCTTCATCAGACGTCAGCCATCCTACACCCTCTCCCACTTCCGTCGCTCCATCCAGGTCTCCGACCCGAACCTCCTCGCCCGCCTTCTTGAGTCCATATACGTGCGAGAGTAGTTGGGGCTCAAGCCCGCCCGACGCTCGTAGGGCCGCCACCGCCACCAGACTGGTACCGATGCGGCCAATCGGTCCCCCTGGCTCCGGGTCGGCGAGTAGAGCACCGTAGTGGGAGTTGAGTATATGAATCGGTAAATCAGGATGGAAGGTCCCCAGTTTCTCGAACAATTTTGTATCGAGAGGTCTGTAGACGGACTTCCAGATGGCTCGCCCGCGCTCGTCAACGATGTGGGGTAGGGGTGGATGGCGCCGGGCCGGAGGAAGTTTGGGCAGTAGGTCTGGGTCCAAGTGACTGAGCACTTTATGGAATTCTCCCAAAGCGTTAATAGCCTTGGCAACCCCGATGAAGGAGAGCGTCTTAAGACTAGCTTCGCGCACCAGGCTTGCAGCCGATCTCAGATCGTCAGGTGAATGCCCGGCTTCGGGGCTCAGTCTAGATCGGATCGAGAGCCAGAACGGATGAAAGGCGCTGGGACAGTTGAGTGAAACCAAAGCGGCTGACTACATAGTGATCGGGCAGAAGGTGAGGGGGTGAGTCACGAGCAGATTGTTTGCTGTGAAAGCCGAAGAAGATCTGGGAAGAACGATCGATGAGGTACTCAACCGTAAAGACCATCCAAGTACTCGGTTTAAGGTTTCGGGATACAGCGGCTTGGTCAAGTTGGGTGAGGAAGGCTTTGAGGTGAAGGCACTTGGCAGCCGAAAGAATGGGTGGGTGGCCATTGACGGCTATCAGTTGCTTGAGGCTGGGTGAGAGAGTTGAGGTGGGCATGTTTGATTGGGTGGACTCAAGCTTGGAATTAAACCTCAAGAGAAGAGACAAAACCTCAAAATCATCCATTCAAAAAATGCAACCCACAAGACTTGGCGAGCCCATGCCCGCTTCACAACCTCACCCATCAAAAGTTACCATGTGACCAGATGATGATGATAGTCTCAACGTATTGTCCCATGCGTCGAACCACCGTTCACCGTCGGATTTACAACGCACAATCTGCAGTATTAACTCACAGAAAGACCGTCCCACATGTCATCTGTGGGAATGGATGGTCCACTGTTGGCTTGCTAAGACTTTGGTTCATGAGCCAACTTTCCTGATGACTAGAATCTCCTTCATCTGAGTGTTGTGGAATTCCCAAAGAGTAGAGCTTGAGTAGGAATTCCTTGAATTCATCAACAGAGAAAAGGATAAAGGCTACTTGAAATTTTCTTGAGCTTCAACTGATATTTTATTGGGTCTTACCCTGGAAACCAGTTTGAAGGTGGAAAACCACCCAACAGAGCACACAGGACAACTCTCCAAGAACCTTTAAGTATTGGGGATCTATCCCACTCAAAGAATCAACTTGTAACACCAGAAAATCAAAAAAAAAATGTCAAAGACCCTTATATGATGACACAGACACAGCACAGACAGTTTACTTCAATTACCATAAACTTGCAATCTCTGAAATGTTGGGAAGGGAACTGAGGATGAGGTGGATGAATCTTTTACTCACTAGAAAGGTGGTCACCAACATAAGGAAACAAGGTCTTAGTTCCAAATTTTCAACATCCTCCCCTTACTTTCATACACAATCCTCCTACAATTGAAGAGCACAGGACTAGCCTTTACCACAAACAAAAAGAAAGGAAAAAACTAAACAATCTGACCATCCCACCACAAGTTATTTACCTCCACAGTACAGCTACAAAAGAGAAAATCACAGAGTTAAGGGTAGTATTAGTAATATAGTGGGTTCAGCACAAGTACAGGGGTTATTAAATTATTATCAAGTCATATCTCAGTCATTACATCATCACTTTTCATCACTGAACCTTGCACTTGTGGTAATCACAACACTTATACCTAATTTTTGTGATTTTCAACATTTCACAACCCACTTTATATGTCAAAGATTCATTATACTACAAAACTAATTGTAGGACACAAGTCCCCCTTGGAGTTCTACTCTTTTGGTCTATTCAGAATTTTCCTAGCTGTTTTACCTTATTTTATAATAATTTCCCAAGATTCATGAAGGCCTGATGGCAGAAGGTGAAATAAATTACACTAGCTTAAGGGGGTTAAATGCTATTCTCAAGTATCTAGGGTGGAGTTTTGGAGCTATGAACTCATGGCTGGTACAGGTGCTGGGGACCCATTACATCATCAATCAATACTTATTTCAGGATAGTGCTAAATTCAGCATGGATCACTGGTATGGAGAGAAAGAATTTTAAGATGAAGTTTACAAGGGACACAGTCAAGCTTTTCCCAAAACTCAAACTCACAAAAGCTCACAAAAGGCACTTTGAAAGAGAATAAATAGAAAAATTTCTATATATTAAATTTGACTATAAATAAATTACATTGAAGAACTATATAATATAATACAAAATTATTGACAGAAATCATCTGCGACCGGACCCCCCTCTCTCCGCACACCTGGTCCAACCCCCTCAACAGTCTCCTTTCAATTTTACCGGGAACTATGCCAGTCCCGCTCGACCTACTGGCAATGCCTACATCCTTATGACGATGCCCACCGCGCAGAAACAGCCTTGGGAGGCAACCTGTTCCCCCACCCAACCATTAACAGCCAGGCCATGGATTCCTTTGCTCAAGCTGGCCAGACCTCACCCAACCCTATAAGTACCCCAACACTTATCCATGCTATCTTGTCCATCCCCTCTACCTTTCCTTCTTTCAGCTATCCCCCCCTCCCTCCTCATTCATTAATCCCTCACGCTCCCTTCTCCGCTCACCCCTTTGGTAATGCCACTGTCCCCACTCACCATTACCTTCCAAAGACAGCTGTCCTGCAGCCACCTCCCCCTTCCCCTCCTTTTCAACAAAACTCAGTCCAGAACTCTGAAATTGTTTCAGCAGTCTTTTCCTCACCTTTGGCTTACCAACCAGAACCTCAGCTCCATGACCTGCCACCTTCCCTTTATGACAATATGCTCTGGCCACCCCCAGACGACACCAATCAATTGGCTTCCATCTTGCCTATCACTTTTGTGGGACACTCCACAACAGATTCTTGAGTCATATTGTCGGTCTCACTCTGGTTGGGGAAACACAGGATAACTGCCACTGCCTTAGCAGACTCTGGCCCAACAGGGGATTTTCTTGACTCAAACTCTGCTAAACAACACAGCCTCTCTCTCATGAAACAGACGACCCCAATGACTTACACAGGCTTTGATGGGTCCCTGGCTCCAAGCAGCGACATCACCCACTCATGGTTGGTGTTGGATCTCTAGCCAAAAGGCTAGCAGAAACTGAGCAGGGAGCAAAGAATACTAGACTAATAAGTGTAAAGACTAAAATAATAAGTATCCTGAGATGGAGTTAACCAGCCTGCTCTATAAAAAGCTGGGCTTAAATGAATAAGAATTTGAAATGAAAGCTTGTATAAAGCAAGAGTAATAATAAAAAGAGGCTTGAAGACTGGTGCTCCCTATGGATACTTTGATGCTCCCTATAGAGACTTTGAAAGAACACAAACAAACAAACAAACACAACACTGACTAAGCTGATGAAGACTATTCAACTTTCAACTACCTGCTCCATTCTAAAACAGCCAGACTAACAAGATAGACCAAAAATTAAGAACTAGACTGATATAATTGACTGAGAGGACTGATAAGCTACAAGCATCTTGCTAGTCTAATTGGTATTCTGAACCAACCCAACAATTCCAGAGTCTTACACCCAAACTAGTATAATAAAACCTAGGTTAAAATTGCCTTCCTTTAGAATGCTTAGTAGATATAGCAGCAAAGCAGATAAAAAGTGATAGAAACAAGAGCCAATACTGGTCTCCTTACTTGAATTATAAGGGGCTGTTCAAAATGATTGGACCACACTTTAAAAGAAAAGAATGGACTTGTTGACTCTACCTAATTGACTTTAAAAGAAAGAAAAAGGTGCTATCATTCTGATAAAAAATGATGTGATGTTCCTCTTTCCCCCTGCCAAACCACCCTCCTTATGTACACAAAAAAAATCAAAACAAATACACTGAACTCTCTCTCTCTCTCTCTGTTACAACATAATTGAAGAACACCCAGACCCCAAGGAAATCTAACCTGCTTCCAGCTTATTCCCTCTCAATCCATACTTGTGCTCCTCCCAATCTGTCATTTTTTTACTAATCCATCCTGATGATATCATTTGTTCTGGATCCATCTTCCCATCCCCCTGTTTCCTGTAATTAATGTCTTATACCCTCCCCTTTCTGTTAATGAGTTGTTACCAATCTTGATGTTCCTTGACCTCCTGTCCCCTGCTGAATTACTAATTGGTTTTGTGATGTGTAGTGTAATGCTAATTTGACCTATTGTAGTGTGTAACCCCTGCCTATCCCCTGTTCTTACTGTATTATTCCCTTTCTCCCTTTACACAGTAGTGTATTTCTTATTCTTATTTTATTTTATGTTACATAACCCGGACCAATTTCTACACTAAACCACCACTGTACACTCTCCAACTAGCACTCCTTCACTTTCCATTTACTCCTGATGCAGCCATCCTGACCCGCTTCAGACAACTCTGATCCAACTGTATGTTTATTCCAATCCAACCACTTTACTGTTCATCCCTCAATTCAACAACTTCCTCCTCTATTGCTCTGATTTGACCATTCCAAACCAAAATTACACCCATTCTGAT